>PVLA01003758.1:0-200652 GCA_004027455.1 Hydrochoerus hydrochaeris
AGAAGTCTGCTGTGATTTTGATGAGTTTTCCTTTATAGGTAATCTGTTTCTTTTCTCTGACCGCTTTTAATATTCTGTTCTTGTGATGGATTTCTGGGATCCTGATTATTATATGTCTGGGTGTAGATCTGTTTTGGTTGTAGCTGGCTGGAGTTCTGTATGCCTCATTTATCTGAACTTCACTTCTGTTACCTATGTTCGGGAAGTTTTCCTTAATTATTTCTGTGAATAGACTTTTTATTTCATTTGTATTTATTGCTGCATCTTCATTCACATATTTTATTCTTAGGTTATAAATCCTCTTGTCATCTTCTAGCTTTTGTATCGTTGCTTCCTGGTTCCTTGTTATTTTTAAGAGATCCTTCCCTTCATGATCATGCTTTTCAAATCTATCTTCAAGTTTTAAGTTTGTCTTTAGTTTCTCTTAAAAGGTTTTGCCAGGTTTCAATGGAGTTTTTAATTTCCTGATATTCTCTTTGGATCTGTTTCATATATTCTAGATTTTGTTTATATTCTTCATCAAAGGCTTCTCTCCTTTCTCTGGGTTCCTCTATTCTTTCATTTGAAGCACCTGAAATTCTATGTAAGGTTGTATGTGTTTGTGGATACACACACTTTTCCAGAGAAAGACCAGGACTCTCATTAAATTCTCCAAAGTTCCACAATACTTCAGATGCTTAGTAGCCATCATTCAATAACAAGCACAACAATAAAACATCTGATGAAGATCTTCTGTAGGTTTAATGTCCGCCTTGGTCATCTGTTAGTGGAGCACAAACTCAGTACTCTAGGATTCATTTCATTTCTTGCCTAGCCCAGGAATTTGTGAAATGCTCCCAAATTTCCCTCTGAAGCTCTAATTTCTATCATTTATGGACTCCTAATCCAGCAGGAATGGAGTCCCATGTCCATGCCATATTCTGAATAAGACAAAATGGCCTAGGATTTACTCCTCTGCTGATTGTATTGCAGGTTTACTTTTATTATCTCAGCATCCCAATCCCAGTTTTTCTAGTTCTTTCTTCCACTAATTTTCTGCATAGCATTAAGTAGGGGCCAAGAGGAAAAGAACCAGACTGAGAATCTGAAGGCTCATGGTTATATCAACATACTGTGATTTCTATTCTTTAACATCTCATGTGAGTTTTTTGTTCTTTTTCTAAATCTCACTTTCTTCAAAATGTGAAATGGGGATAATTGTAGTGCATATGTCAGAGGATGGATAAGTGAGAAAATATATGTAAGAGATGCCCAGTGTCTAATGATTTGGCGGCACATATTAGTCATTATGTAGGATTCCTATTTCCTCCCTTCTGCACACCTCTGTGGCTATTCTCAGACTCCTTTTTAGACCAGTGCAGCAGAAGACTAAGAGACCATTTCTACCAGCCCTCAATAGACCACCTGTTCTAAGTATATATTCACTTCATAGTTTTTTGATTACAAAAAAAAAAAAAACCCTGCTAGTCATATTGGGGAAATAACCAATGAATGGGAAAATTACAAATTGGAGGAAGTAAAAAAAGCTTTTAAAATCTCATAATAGAAATTCTCTACTGAAGACTAGAGTAAATGTGAGATTACGACTGCAATTTTGTTGATACCTTTTAGGCAGCTCTGTACAGCTTGTATTTAATGGGCTTATGCTGTGGATAGATAGAATTACTCTACCCCTGCCTCTCAGTTACTTTATTCTCTTTATATTGCTCAATATATAGAGGTTCATCACATAATCTTAGCTGGAAAATCACATTGTTTCTATTTTGCCCTCCAAGGATATTTAGAGTCATGTTGTATATTTATAAGACAATGCCATGTACATTCTTCCTCCAAATGTAAGGTGCTCGGTCCTGACTGAAGGGAGCCCTGCCAGGATGGTGCATCCTCACCTCCACCTTCTGGCTGCATAGACATGGAGCTCAGCAGTGCTGTGACTCGCTCAGGATCACATGGCTCAGAAGAGGCAGGGCAGGCTGTACAGCCAGGTTCTAGAGATTTAATCACGTCTATGCATTGCTGAGATGGGTGCGGGGTATGGACTAGTGATACCTGTGTAATACTGGGAAACAGAGAAGATGGACAATGGAAGCTCAGATTAATTCAGAAAGCTGAGAGAGAGAGCTTGTCTGAGTTAGAATAGAGCTGAGTCTGGAGCCAGCCAGTTTTGCCCCCTGAAAAGTTGGCCTTTGTTTCAAACTGGCCACCATTGTCTCTCAACAAAGCTTTTCTGTAGATGGAGTTTCAAATTTACTTCTAAAGTACTATGACTTTCTTTTTCCACCACCACTAAATGGATCATTATGCCTGTCACCATCATGAAGTCAAAATGGTAGTACTAATTCAAATTTAATGCATCTAAATATGTATAAAATCTAGAGAAATGGAAAACAATGAACATTGCTCTAATATAAAATTGCTCTTTGCTTTTGATTCTCATAGTAGCCTTTTTATGTTATCAGGTACAAGATGAAGGTAGAGAAGGGTAAGGATGTTCTTAGGATGATTTTTTTTCCCTATTATTCTACCTACTTTGCAAAGCTACCCCAAGCTTCATTGTCCAAAGCAAGCTGCCCTTTTCATGGAGTCAAAGCTTTCTCTGAGGCAAATGTGGTTAGAGATACAATCTTATGTCTTTATCTTCCACCCCTGGCATTTGATTTAGACAGATAGAAGTAGTGTAATCTGTAGTGGCTTCTGTATTTGTGGCATAGGACCAAAATAAGTCTTGACCACTCTTCTCAAAGGGATCAGACACTTCCGTGGTTTAGATAGGTGTGTGCATAGCATACCATCAGCCAACATGTTCTGTGCTGGAATAGATTTTGGAAAGTTACATCAAAGGCCTAAAGAGGGAGGGATGGATTCAGTTTTGGAAAACAGCATTGCAATCAGCAATGATTCACTCAACACCCCTTGAATGGGCTTTTGAAGAGATCATTGCAGTGATGAGAGGTGAAAGGAAACCAGCATGCACCAGACAGGGGAGGTTGATAAGCACAGAAAATCTCTGGACTGTTAAATAGTCCTAATCCAGTCAGGAAGTGGGGTGGCCTTGGTTCTTAAGGAACTTGTATGTTGGGAAAAAGAATTTAGATTTTGTTCCAGGGTCATAGGGAGCCGTTTTCTTTCTTTCTTTCTTTTTTTTTTCTGAGAGAGGAATGCCATTTTCAGTTCTGTCTTAGGGGCAGTTGCTCTGGCAAGTGTATGGATGATGCATTAGAGGGAAGAAAGCCCAGAGGAACCAGGCTACCCAGTTGGCTCCTGCAGTACTGCAAGTAAGAGATGAGAGTCTGGGCTAGAATCATGACAGCAGCAACAACAGAGAGGGGCAGAGTCAAAGCCACTTAGGAGTTAGAATTCAGAAGACTTAGTCACCAAGTGAGAATGAAGAAAAACTGATTTTTCACACTTGTCTGACTAGGTGAGGCTGATATGTTAACTGGTAAAATAATCCCAGGAGTAAGAGTAAAATTTACTCAGCAGATCTCGAGTTTGAAATGCCTCTGAGAGCCAGGTGTGGTGCCGTATGCCTACAATGCTAGCGTATTTGGTGGCTACAACAGGAAGTTTGTAAGTTCATGCCCAGCTTTGGCAACTGAGTGACTTATAGAGACCCTGTCTTGAAATAAAGAAAAAAATTAAAAGGCCTGGTTATGTAGGTCAGTTCTTGGCTCACATCTCAGTACCTGAAAAGTAAATCTCTAGAAACATCATTGTGCCACTGGAAATGTGAGCCTGAGGACCAGTGAATGCCTGGGCAGGGACGCATATCTCTGCTCCATGGACTTAACCTGATTAGAATAATTACTGTGATTCTTCATATGATAACTGTTGAATAAGGACTTGCTAGTATGCTAATGCTCTGTTATATATTATCTCATAAGTGGTCGTTCAAAGCTAGAGATGTAACTCTGAAAATCTTTGCTAATGAAAGATACTTAGTAAGTGCTTATGATAAGCCAGATCTGGGCTCAGTGCTCTCAGTGGATTGGCTCCTGGAGAGGCATTGTCTGCACCTGTGAGGAAGCTCCTGTGATCGTGTCCATCATCAAGAAGGAGAGAGAGGCTTGGAAAAGCTAAGGAAGTTTCCAGTGTTTGAGCCTAGGTCTCTTTGACTCTTGAGCCTGGATTCTTAAATGCCTTGTTCTGTTGCTTACTAGAGGGGGTGAGTGATGCTCCTGTCTGGTGACCTTGGACATGAGGTGGGGGAAAGTGAAGAGGTGCAGGGGAGCATCCCTTCTTCTCCTGCTCC
Source organism: Hydrochoerus hydrochaeris (assembly GCA_004027455.1). Lineage (NCBI taxonomy): Eukaryota > Metazoa > Chordata > Mammalia > Rodentia > Hydrochaeridae > Hydrochoerus > Hydrochoerus hydrochaeris. Next base: position 4,253 of record PVLA01003758.1, read on the forward strand.
GTCAAAGGAACAGATATGCTGGTGACGGGAGAAGAAAAGCCAGCCGGGAAGGTAGAGAGGATGGGACCCAAATAGGGTGGGAGCCAGAGCTCACGGGGTCAGAGGCAGCTGACTGGCCAGGCTAAGGACAGTGGTACCCTTACATCTGAGGAAAGTTCAGTGGCTTAGAGTCAACTAAAGGGAAAAGGAAGCGGCCTGTATCGGTACAGGACAAGGTTTAACCAAAGTGGAGGTGTCCTCCACAAGAACTGGTGGTCTTGACTTGTGTGACCTCTGGCCCCTAAGCCCTAACCTCGTTCCTCTCCTGAGGAAAATTGTCATCATCTTGTATGTTATGTCTATATTTTGTACATAATATTGGAAACTTTATAGTGCTTCCCACAAGGGTTTTTGGCATTTTCTGAAGAATAAGGGAGAAAAGGTGCTGTTTGGTATCATGCAGCAGTGTCTGTGATTATCAAGTATCTGTCCCATGGAACAATTTAAAACACAAATGAACTTTATCTGAGTGACCCCGGCTGGCTTTTCTCTTTGATGGTTTCAACCTCAGACCTGTCCATCATGAATGAATGTAATACAACAGAGTTCTGACAGAACAGGGGTAGGAGTTTTGAATTCCTAACAGTAACTTCTAGCTCTAGTGCATCATTGCCAAAGCAGAGTAGCAATAACTTAGTTGTAGGATCTGAAAGCATGTTGAATTTCCTCCTTAGGTTTTTATGCTTCTAGGCAGATTATTTTCTCTGAAGAAAACAATAAGCTCCCTGGTCCCAGCTATGAGCCTTACAAAACCTATCACATTTATTCTGCCTTAAGTATGAGGAAGCTTGAGGGGAATAGTTAATGTTCAATTTCAGTAATTATTAGCCTAGATATTTGTTATAGTCAGACCTCCTCTCTGTGTGGCTTTATATTCTGTTTCTATTTTAAGCTTTTATTATAGATATGATTTTTCATCATTCCTGGATATTTTGCCCCTGCTTTGGTTTCTGACATTTCTTTTATTTTCTGATCTCCATTTCTCTTGGTTCTTTTTTTTTTCTACTCTTCCACCTTCTCTACCCATATTTGCCAGGAGTGATGGTACTGAGAATTGGACCCTGGACATTTATCCTGAGCTATATCCTCAGACCTTTTTTTAAATTTTGAAACAGGGTCTCTCTAAGTCGCTCAGTTGTCCAGGGTGGGCTTGAACCTACAATCCTCCTGTCGCAGCCTCATACAGTGCTGGGACTGTTGGTGTGCAGCACAACACCTGACTGGTCCACTTACATTATTATGCCAGTATTTTCTAGGATTCTCGTTCTTCTTTCTGGACCTGTGGTCCTTGAATTTCTTGTCTCCTTTGAAGATTTTAACTGCTCCTTGCTCACTAACGACTCCTAAGTCAGTACCTCCACCTGTCCTTGTTCCAACCTGGTTCAGGTTCAGGTGTATCAAGTGCTGACTAGGTAAATAATGTGAGCACCTTACACTCAGTGCTCCGAGCTGCAGGCCCATCACTCTGCCCTCCTTGTCCTGCTCCTGATCTTAGTCAACAGACAGCTAGGGCACAGACTGCTGTATGCAGTGGCATTTTGTAAGTTATCTAAGATGCTTACTTCTTCTTCACTCTAATTTCAATGTCTACATCCTACCAATTTTTCTTCTGTTATCTGTGTCTAGCATGTCATTTCCGCTGGCTGTGAAATCTGTGCATGCTTCATATTTGCTATCTGTGAGCTTCAGACCTAGAGATCTGCTAACTCCCCCTTGAACTCTTCCATTGTCCTTCTGCCCAGACCTGTCCTACTGAGACAGTTCTTGTTGCCTGAGAGTCAGAAAGTTACTGGCATGAAAACAAGGCCCTCTCTGACCAGTTCCTGTCCACCCCAGCCCTGCCTTCCCTTGCTACTGCCTGCCTCTTCTGTCAACACCTGCACAGATGCTTGGGACTGGACATGGGTGCCAGACTGATTCATGCTTCCCCAGCTTGGCTGGTGCTGTGGTATCTACTTGAAATAGTCTTGTCACCATGCTGTGCTGGCTAATCGCTCTACAACCTTATCTCTTATTAGGTGTCACTCATCCAACAAACATGAAACAAACGATGTCATATGTACCAGGCAATGTGGGATCCTATCACTGCCCTGAGCCTGTTAGGCTCGTGTGATCTTTTGGTCTTCCCTCTGTACTGTAAATTCCTTGTGGGTGCTGGACATGGTGGCACACACCTGTAATCCCAGCATTCTAAAAAGTCGAGGTGGGAAGATCACAAGTTTTAGCCTAGCCTGGGCAATTTAGCAATTCAGGGAGACCTGTTTCAAAATAATGATGATGATGATGATGATGGTGATGATGATGATGATGAAAGATTTGAAGATGTAGCTCAGTGAGACGGGCCGAGGTTCAGTTCCCAGTATCACACACACACACACACACACACACACACACACACACACACACACAGAATTTCCTTGCAGACAGTAGAGGCCAAGTAGCATGTGGAACAGTGCTTAGCATGAGGTAACTAATCAGGAAATTGCACTTGTGATGGGCCAGCAGCTCGGAGGTTAGGAGTAACTGGTGTGTCTCACTTTAAATTTTCTCTTCTCAGAGAAGCTTTCTTTGACCTCCAGGGCAGCTCTCCCATGCTCATGCCTTGGCCCCATGAGATTATATTCTCTCTTCACAGACTTTTACACAGTTATTTACATTTCTGTCATGTGTCACTCAGCGATGGCAGTCCATTCTGAGGAAGGCATCGTGAGTTGACTTTGTTTTTGTGTGAACATAATACCGTGAATGTGGGCTAACTTCCATGATTCAGCTTACTACACTCCTTGGCTACATGGCGTACACATATGTAGTGTGGCCTGGCATATGATGAATAAAACAAGATCAGGTCACGTACAGGAGAATCCACTGCAACTGAGAAAGATGGCAATGTAAGGTAGTGAGGTAACTGCCAGAGTAGCGGAGTGTGCTTGCTTTACAGCAAGCTTTGTTTCGTAAGTAGGACTACACTTAAAATGACAGTTAGAGCATAGTATAGCAAATATGGAAGGCAGCGTCAGTCCCCTATTATCAAGTACATGACTGTACATGCTCTACTTCTGTATATCAGGCAATGTAATAGGATTGTTTACCCTGACCTCACCACAGGCATTTTGCTGTGACATCATGATACTAGGACCTCAGTAGGTGATGGAATTCTTTCCATTCTGTTATAATCATATGGGATTATGGTTGCAGATATGGTTCATCATAGACCAAAATGTTGCTATGTGATGTGTGGCTGTGTTTGTTTAAACTTTATTTTCTGCACTAACACATATGCCATGTCTTATCTATAAGGGCTCAGTAGGTATCTGGTAACTGAAAGACTAAATACATTTGCTTGTTGGATAAAAATTCTGAATGCATTGCTGGGACCTGTGAAAATGAAAGCCAGCTGTGTGCTGGTGAGATGTTTCTCTCCACCCGTCTACAGAATGGAGTTGGTCCTATGGGATGATGCTGGCGAGCAGATAAACCTCTGGTTAGAACCATGTCAAAACAAATATGCACAAATAAATTATGCAAAAAAGAAAAGGTGGTGTTAAACACATCAGCTCAAATTCCAGATTGTGTTGAAATACCTATTTTAGGAGGTGGTTTTTTTTTGTTTCCCCACAAGAAATATAACCATTTTTCCCCCTTTCGTTCTCAGCATCTTCGGAGAAAAAGACAATGGTTGAGACAGAGGTAAAAGATTTGTGAAATACTTGAAATGTATGACTTGAGTTTTAAAAGATCCACAGCAGGGGTTTGTGTAAGTGGGCCAGGAAGAACAGAATATTGCTAAATGACAAAGTGCATCACATCTCTTACAAAATAGACAAGGAATGCGTAGACTTACACTCTTGGCAGAAATAATGTCAATGATTTCTATATCCGCAGATGCTTTAAAAAGAAAAAAATATATAAAGACCTAGAAAATAATTCCATGCTGCTTCTGTGCAGCTCAGGGTTACTGACATATGGCACAACCAACACCTGCCACCAGTGTTTCTCTTTGTTTCTGAGGGTCCTTTCATTTATTTTTATGATCATAAAAATGATCAAAATCACTTTTGGGAAAAACTGCAGGCAGTACAGATGTCTATGAAGAGCAAGTGTCTGTCCTTAGAGGCAGTCTGTGAGCCTGTTCTTGCTGTGGTCCCTGCTTTGCCAGGTTTCTGTGTCAATGGGTCACGGGAGATGCAGAGCCCCACAGGCTGCCTGGCTCAGGACAGCATTCGCACACTTTTTGGTGTCAGCATTTCTAAAAGTTAAGACTGAGAAATTCGTATTAAAGCAGACAGGAGAGAGAGTGCCCAACGACACCATCACACACCACGTGACCTCTGGGAAACATCACTCTACAACTCACCAGAAAGCCTAAGTCAACCATGAAAATTGCTGCCCAGGGTTAGGGAGAGCTCCAAGGATTTAGGCAGACACCAGGAAAGAGAGTTGACAGTGGAAAACATAGCTCATAGCCAGTTACTTTCTATCTTCAGACCTCTGAGCCTCAAAAATGCCATATGCCTGATGTCCAAGACTGAGGAACCTTTTGAGATATGAGTAAAATATCTTGGGTGTTCAGAAACACTTTTTAAAACATTTGCTGTAAGAGGCTGGCATCAGTTTGATTGGAGATACTTTAGGTGAAATGTGGTGGGCGGTGCTGGTGATTGGAGGGCCCCAGTGGGCTGGGTGACATCCCTGGGATAGCAGCATTGGCAGCCAGTGGGCTGATTCCCTCTCCTGTGTCGCAACCCATCAAGCAGATGGACACCAACCTGCTGATGATCATCACTGCTTCCGGCTTGGGACTTGTACTCTTGGCATTGCTTGGGGCAGTTCTCCTGCAAGGTAAGGTGGCAGCACAGGGGGAGATGCACCTTAGGGGTGTGGCAACTCCAGCGTGATCTCGGAGTGGGTTGTTTCTGCTTCCTGTCCCTTTCTTCAACACCCCCCACCCCTGCCACCCAAACTTGGTCTTTATCACAGCCCCCATCTCAACCGGGAGGTAACCCTAAGTTAAGAGTTTACATTTTGGAAAAGCGAACACAAGAATCAGAGGACCCTGGCAAGCTCTAGGTTGTGAGTTTGATCCCTGGTACCAAAAAAAAAAAAAAAAGAGAATCAGTGCACCTTGCTAGACTGGATGTTTTGTTCAAAGTTTATCGACTACCTCGATTTGTCCCATCTTTATTTTTGCCTTACTGGAAAGTTCGTTGTTGTTTTTGGGGTTTTTTGGGGTATAAGAACCCCTAGAGTCACCTCTCCCTTTTGCTAGGTTTTGCCTTGAACAATCTTCTTCTTCTGTGTTACCTAAAAGCAGACTTTCCCAGCTAAGGGACCCTGGATGGCCTGCAGGGGAGACATGAATCCCCGGAAATCATTTGCAAATGTGTTTCTTTGTTCACATCTGCATTTTCCAGGGCACAGGACCTATGGTTTTCATTCAGTTCTCAAGCTGACCCATGCATGACCTTGCATACCTCTCCCTAGAAATGAAGTTTTAAAGCATCGCAAAAAGGAGCCATGAAACATGGTTTGTGGTTTTCATGTAGGATATAGACACAGGGCACCTGGTAGCATTCTAAACCAGAGAGGAATTATTGCTTCAGGGAAGTTGGTCATATGATGTGACTGGTAACTGTCTCAGCTGTTTTGAGACTTGTATAGTCTCACACCTGTCCCAGGAGAGTACTACAAAAGGAAACTTAGAACTCAGTGAGAGCCTGTTCCTAGCTCTCATCCAAAGTCATGGTTTTAGTTTTAGGAAATTTTGGGTCTGGCTCATAAAGAAGTATTTCAAAACCTACATGATTTCCTGAATTCTAGGTAAGTGAGTGACTCCTCAGTGAAACAGTTTGACACGGTGGCCCACGAAGTTGGAATGGGAAAGGGATGGCTTTCCCTGCCAGCAGGCCCTGGCTTGCCTTTGGCCCCAATGGGAGAGTCATCTATCCTGCCCACAGACTCCAGCAGCAGCTGCTGTATTCACAATGTGGCTTTGTCTTTGCAGGAAAAGTCATGAAAGCCAGTTGTTGGCAGAAACACAACAGGTAATTAGTCCTGCAGGGCCGATGGTTGGAATGGTTATATAGGCTGCTACAGATGAGCAGTGGCTACTCAGTGGTTTCACAAATTGTGTTTGTGTTCAGAATGAACACAGGAATTGGAAGACGTAACTTTAGAGGTGAAAAAGACATGGGGATTTAGCTCACATTAACCCATGTCTCAGTAAACACCATATGTCTATCCAAAATAAAAATAAAGGCATCAATAGAACTGTGTGAAAAAAAAAGAAAGAAAAGAAAAGAGAGGTAAATATGTCATTATTGTGTTCTATGTTTGTTCAACTCTGGATGACTCATTTTTATAAGTTGAACTAAATTTTATATTGTTGAACTGGTGTTCACTGGGAGGAGAGTTGGAAGTGTGGAAGATAAAAAAAAAATTAGAATATTATTCCTGGGATTTGGTCCTTCTGCCCAGTTAGACCATAGAGCAGTTATTTTGATTTTGCTATTTATTTATTTTTTTTTAAATAGGAGTGCATGAAGAGTCCCTGGAATTAGATCTTGGGTATCTGTCCCATCTATAGCTTCTTGGGAAAGAAATGTAAACATTTGGTGCAAACTGTTGATGAAAGCCTTACTTTCATTATGCTGTTGTATCAATACCATAAGATTTGTTAATAAATGGCACTAACTAGTGGGGAAACAGGCCCAGCCAGATGACCGCCCAGTGTCATTCTTGGAGGTCTTTTGGTTAATGAATGCATTTAGATCATGATTTTATATTTTGCTAAGGACATTGTCTTCTCTCCTGATAATACTATAAATTGGGGAATACCTTCCTATCCTGTGGCCTCAGTTTCTCTGTTTGTGAAAAGATAAACTGGGACTGGATGGACTCTAAAATTTTAAACTCAGCCTTTGGTCTGTTGCATTGTAAATCAATAGCGTCTGTATTTTTTTTTTCCCCAGTCTTGCAGTTCCCCTCTACCAGCCTGTCTTTTCTCTTTGCAGCTTCCAGAACTTTGGAGAAAGCAAAAGCGTCCCCAGTGACACGCCCCAGGAGCAGGAGGATGAAGAAGGCCTCTTCACACTCTGACTTACTCCTTTTCTGGGGGTTCTAGGGATGGGGGGCATAGCATTTGAAGTGCCCAAATAATGTTTGAGATGTTTTAATTTTTTTTCTCTTTAAAGTCTCACCTCTTCCATTGTTGTCATGGTCCCAGTCTGGTTTTCATTTCACATCTTTGAGAAGACCACATCTTCTTTGCCCAATGCTTAGTCATCTCCTCAGTATCACTGTGGAACAGTCTTGAATATGCTCAGTGATGGTGAACTCATTACCATACCATCTTGTCACCAGTTCAGACCGGAGAGTTATCCTTGAGATTCAGGCAGCCCAAAGAAGAGATACAGAGCTGTAGACTGGGTGAAACCTCTTGTATTTAGCTGCTTAGCCATAGTCCCATTGGACTAGCTGCTCCTGTGGCCGCCAGCTACTGTACACTCATGGCAGTCCTCATATTCCTAGCTCACCTGTGCTTACAGGGTTCCTCAGCTGCTTAGTCTACATTTATACTAAAATACACCAAGGTGGCCAGGTGCCAGCAGCAACCTTGGTTATATAAGTCATTTACACTGAGCAGCACTGACTTTGCTTATGGAAGTTATCTATATAGAAGTATCAGGACAGGTGCCTGCACTGGGCTCCTGTTGACACAGAGCCCACTGTCTCCGAATCCCCTTCACTCCACAGCCTGAACCAGAGTGCCACCATCTTGGTTTTTGTGTTTCCCTACAGCCCATTGGGAGTCCATTCAAGTTCAGGGCAGTTCTGAGAGTAACAAATTGAAAGCAAAATCTCTCTCAATAGCATTCCTGTACCAATCTTAGCTGTACATATTGTGCTTATACAGAGTGTGACAGATCTCACTTCTACTTGGTGATTCTCCCAAGAGGAAAGGAGAACCTTGTATGCCTCTACATTGCCTTGCTTCTGGGACCCAGTATGTTTGTACCACTCTTTTTCTGCCCTTCCAGGTTTCTGAGTTCAACACCTCACTTCAGGTTCAGTAGGGGCTCCCCGGGTCTATGTTTCATTATTAATGCAGAGAATGATGTGAAATCACAGCAGAACATTGACTCACTTCTAAAACTTCCCCATTTTGTATTATTATTATCACATTTGAATGTCTTTAAAGGTAACCAGGGTGTCACTCTTTAAGTCTTACTTGGGAAATTTAATTTTGGAAACTGTGTTGAATGACAGGGATGGTGTGTGGATGTGACAGCAAGGCAGCTCAATTCCTCCACGTGTAATTCATGGCCATTTGCTCCACAATAAGAACAGGTTTATTTTAAAACTTTAATAATTACCAGCATGAGGAACCTTGGGAGAGATATTAAAGTCAACAGTTACTAAGAAATGAATGTAAAAAGTGTGCCCCAGTGGCAGACACTTCTGGCTGGGGACTGGGGAAAGTAAAACAGACCTGAAAGGCATTTCTCAGGAGGTACTGGCAGCATGTGGAGGGCAGGAAGAGCACTGATGGAATAAACATGCGTGAGAGACAATTCCATTGACTCCTCTTGAATGCAAACCACTTACTGTGACTTTGATTATTTGGAGACTTATTTCCTTATACTGATATGTAGAGAGCTGGCTAGGGTATTTCCTTCTCTCTCCAATTGGCTCTAAGCATTGCAAATAAGGCTAACTGAGGTGTTAACATGCAATTTCTATAGCCAACAAACAGTCCTGTTGCTTCGCAAAGTGTTCTCTGTAGCATGCAGGATGTTAAAGCAAATTACTCCTGGAATGTCAACTGGGTAGAAGCCTCAAGATAAAGACGCTATGATTCCCCAGGGCATAAGAGTTTATGTATCATAACTGAAGCTATAGCCCCCCAAAACTTTTCCATTGTTACTTAAATTGGATTATGTAGATTGATCTTTCCACATATCTCTCTGCAAATTTACAGATGTGCCAATCTTGCGCCTGGCCAGCCAGCTCAAGTGACTCACCGAATTCCTGCCATCCTCACTGTCACTCATCCCTGAGCCTCCCCGCTTCTTCACAAGATAATAAATTCTGGGAGAGGCCTAGATCAAGGCTTTGTCCACATGTCCTCATGAGGATTGGACTCAGGACCCCTTGGCTGCCCTTAACTTGGAATATATCTTGGTGTCTTTACTCTCCCCGTGGGTGGCGTTGGAGGTGGTAGAGTGGGATTAACTTGCTGGGATTCCAATGACATCTCAATGGGATTAGAAATCTAACTTTGGATTGTGAGGAAAACTAGAAAGAGGACCACAATACTTGGATGACTGAATTTGATTTTGGGTTTACAATAAACATGGTGTCCTCCAAGTAAAAGATTTCTATTCCCTTAACATTCCCTTAAAGAGAAACCAAAAACCAGTCTCATTACTTGAGTGGTACGGCCTGTAGATTCCCTGCTTTTAGTCCACACAATATACCCTTGTAGCTAATAAAAATCCCCTCTGACCTAGGAATCTGAGGAACAGCAGGCCCAGAGCAGCCTGGATTGTTGCTTAGGTTTTGAGTAAAATGACAAGTTTGATCCAAGCAACAGAAACAGCTAACAGTGTTGGTGACTCCTTTTTGCATTGTCTTGGCCTGTAGTTTAATTACTAATAATAACCTTCACTAGTGCCCTGAGCACAAACATTTATTTAGAAACTGAACAAGAAAAGAGTCTAAGTTCAGGTTTAGGGCCCCAGCTTCCCTGCCTGGCAAGGGGAGATATGTGACCTGATCTAGGGATCGGCCTGTGATATTTTGTAAGTCAGAGATACACCCTATGCTAACTTAGCTCAGGCTCCCTGCCCTCCCTGCAAAACAACCACAACTGTCACTACTGCTTGGAGTCTAACTCAAAAAGAAGATGGCAGATACCTCCTCAGCAGAACACTGAAACTCAGTCTATTTTCCTGCTTTGCAAAGGACCGGTGTGAATCGTTTCTGAAACTTCTGGGTCAGACTCAGAAACACTGACACACACAATTGTGATATCTGAGGGGTGGTAATGGCCTCCGGGCCTCTAGCCTAGCAGTTCTCAGTTTAATGAAACAGTGCAGTCAACTGCGGAGTTTTTAGAAGTGCCAGTTCCCGAGTTCCACCCTTAACGAGATTCTTTTGTAGGTCATTTGTGGTGTGACTTGGGCATCTGAATTTTAATTTATAAACACCTCAAAACAGTTATAATATGAAGCCAGGGCTTCTAGCCCATTTTAATTTCTGCTCTAGGCTACTAGTTCTCAAACTATGAGGACTCAGGGATTGAACTCAGGGACTTCACACTGGACAAATTTTCCCATTCCCATCCCTTTTTTGAGACAGGGTCTCACTAAATTCCCCAGTCTGGATTCAAAGTTGAGATCCTTCTGCCTCAGTCTCCCAGAGTACTAGGATTGTAGGCACAGAACAGCAGCCTGAGAATAATCTGAGGTTGTTTGATATGCAAATTACTATCTTCTTCTTTACCTTCTGAATCAGAAATTATGGGGATGGGGCCCAGAGTTCTGTGGTTTACCAGGTTCTCTGGGTGATGGTGATTCATATTAGAGATTGAGGACAATTACAGTAAACCCTGGTTATTCATAACAAATGGATTAAGATTACAAGTGAAGATTCTCCCTCTGCCAGGAATGCATGGTAATGAGCCTGGATAGACAGATGAGATCTCCTGATTTGGCATCATTTTCTGCCTGGACCCTTGCTACAACTTCCTAACTGTAACAAACAAGTTTATTCCTCCCCTGTCTAATTAATTCTCCGTTCAGTGACAGAGATCTCTTTCCTCTGTAAAGGTCTGAGATTCCTGTCTCCTGACTTCTAGTCCTGTGTGCATCCCTTAGACCTACACAGAATGAGCACATCTAGATTCTACCCAAGGCAGGATGGCAAGCTGGTAACTTCAGAGGTCAGGCAGTGTTTGAAGTGACATACCTGTGACAAGAAGAGTGTGTGTGTGTGTGTGTGTGTGTATGCATGTGCGTGCACATTTGTCCAGTTAAAGGAAGGTATGAAAATTCAATGTTTGTTAAAACAGTGTCCCAGGCAAGCAAAATATGGGTGGGGAAGTGGTGAAGGTCATGGACCTAAAAGAATTTTGGGCCTGGGTCTCAATTTTCTTGAGGACCCTCAAATTTAGAGTCACTTCCAAAGGAGCTCACACATTCAGGAACAGAGATGAAATGACACAGGACCAAACATTCAAACTGTGTCACAAACTTGGCTTCCTCTCCCTTTTTAAAAGAGAAAAGACTTAGAAAAAAGAAAAAGCAAAAGAAAAGCATTGTAGTCTGGGCTCCACTCTGCCTTAAGGATCATGGTCTTACCACCCGCTCCTGGCATCTCCCTTCTGTGTGTCTGTGTTTCTACTTTGCTTTTGTGCTGTTCCTCTGTTTTCTTCCTTCCCTTTTCTCCTCAATATGAAATGTGGCTGGGGTCTTACCTCCTTTCAGCAGCTCCCTCAGCAAAATCCTATCATTTTCCCTTCTGTTTCCGGCTGCCTCTGCATCACTTTAATCTGTTCCTCCGAGCGCTGGTTTTCAATCTCTGCACAAATTTAACCTCAGACCTTTCTTCACTCAAATGAAAAGAAGGCCTGAAGGAGATTACAAAGGCTGACAGTACCTCCTTGGTCTGGGATCAAAATGATTGGAAAAGACAGAAGATCTTGCTTCACATGTGCCTTGGATGTGCTATGGCAAATAAAGTTTCTTAATTGACCAAAGACCCACAGTCAGCTCATTCTACAGCTTCCACCAACCTTTTAAAATGTATCATTGAACGTTGATGCACATGCCAGCATGAGGAAAGAACACAGATCTTTAAGTCAAACCAGTCCAGACTGAAGCTGTCATTGTCCAACTGAATGAGTCTTGTAGTTTAGATCTAAAATGTCTACCAAAAGTCTCAGGTGTTTAAAGGTGTGGATTTTGCAATTCGATTGGATCAAGGGGGTGCTATAGCCACCTGTGCATCAGTGGATTAATTGATTGATGAGTTCATAGCTGAATGTGTTGGTGGGGCCTGATTAGAAAAGGTGTGTCATTGGGTGTGTGCCTAGAAGAGTGTATTCTTATCCCCAGCTCCTATCTTCTCTCTCTGCTGTCATGGAATGAGCAGATTTCCTCTACTATTCACTCTGCTGCCACTTTCTGCCTTGGAGCCAGCCAACCATGGACTGATCCTACTGAAACTGTGAGTCAAATAAATTTCTCCTCCTTGAAATTGGAAATGTTAAATATTTTGTCTCAGTGATGAGAAACAATGACCTAGGACAAGTTGCTCATCTTCCTTTAGTCTCAAATTCATCATTTATAAACTCAGAGTGGTAATGATACCCTCCCCCTAAATAAACATCCAATGGAGTAGTGGGAGTAAGTCAGGTAGCACAGTCCTGGGAACAGAGTGGTGCTCCTGCTACTAGTTCATTCTGAAAACTGTGAGCTAAATAAATCTTTCCTCCTTTAACTTTAGGTGTTGGGTAACAAGCAACAAGAAAAAGTAACTAAGAGAATTCCTAACCACTCTTGCCTTACCATCCTTTGCAGAACTCTCACCTGGCTTTACCTCCGTCTTTAAAGCCCATGCTCAGTGGTTATTTCACTTTCTGTATTGTTTTACTGGGGTCAACCATACAGCATTGCCCTCTTTATCTTTAGTTCTTACCCCCATCCATTGCTCCTGGTTCAAAGCTAAGTTCTGTCAACAGTCCTGCTCTACAGAGTGTAACTTCAGAGGTCAGGCAGTGGTTGAAGTGACATAACTGTGACAAGAGGAGTGTGTGTGTGTGTGTGTATGCACATGCACGCACATGTGTCCAGTTAAAGGAAGGTATGAAAATTCAATGTTTGTTAAAACAGTGTCCCAGGCAAGCAAAATATGGGTGGGGAAGTATGAAGGTCATGGAAGGTTGGCTCCACAGAGGGTTGGCTGTGGTTTCTTTTTTCTGTCCTAAATTCCGTCATAGTAACGTAGTCCTATAACAGGAGAAGTGCGGGTTTCCTTGTTTAGGGTTGTCATCTGTGTTCGTCAGCTTTTTGTTACTGTAGCAGATTCGTAAGATAATTTGGTAATAAGACAAAAGGCTGATTCAGGCTCAGAATGTGGGAGGTTTGAGTCTATGACCAGTTGGCTGCATTCTCCTGGGTCTATGGTGGAACAGTACATTCTGGTGGGAGCATGTCTTGGAGAACACTGTTCACCTCATGGCCACATATTAAAGAGAAAGAAAAGAGAAAATGCCAGATGTTACAAATCTTATCAAGAGCATATCCCCAGTGACCTAGGACCTTCTAGTAGGCCCACCTTTTAAAGTTTTCACAAACCCCCAAAGGTGCCAAGCTGGGGGTGCATCTCTGAATACAGAATCAAACTAGTATTGTCCTCTCTTGAGTCTCCTTTCTGCTCCCCCATTACCAGTGATCCCACTGGACTTCCAATATGATGGAGGACCTTAGAGGATGGCAAGCACACCATTTTGAACTTGAACCATGCTTTTGAAACAGCAGATATGCAGAGTGAAGACAATATACTAATTAGTTATTGGCCCTAAGATACATAGGGGAAGATATTTTTTGCTTCAATTTAAAATTCATCTCCATATCTAGGTTTACTGTGAAGTTTTTCTTCCTCAATGAATGATGAAAAAATATAAGAAAAATGTTCTGTTTTCTACCTGGATTCTGGTTCAGACTTTGTTGCTCCTTGAATTGGACATCATGCAGTTATTTAAGCTTACATTTTTTTGTAGACCCACAATATGGGAAATAGTACATGAGAAAAATCAAATGCAAATGACAGTTATATATCACTTTCCACCTACTAAGTGGCTCTGATCAAAATGACAAGATAATAATAAATGCTATATAAGATGGTGAAAAATTTGGACCTTCATTCATTGCTGGTAAGAATATGAAGTGGTAAAATTACTTTGGATAAAAGTCTGAAAATTTCATAAAATGTTAACATAATTACCACATAACTTGGCAATTCAACTCCTGACTATATATCCATGAAAAATGAAGATATATCATCACATAAAGATTTGTGCATGAATGCTCATAGTAGAATCATTTATAATAGCTCCAAGTAGAGATAACCCTAATGTCCATAACTGATAAATAAGAGAATTCTATTCATCCATAAAAAGACACATGATATTGGTTCATGCTACAACATGGGTGAACCACAAAACAATATTCTAAGTGGAGAAGCCAAGTACAAAATACTCACAGTGTATGATTCCATGTATATGTAATGCCTCCCATGGCTAAATCTATAGAGACAAAGATAGGTACGTATGTACAGGAAGGGGAGAGTGACTACTAATGGGTACTAGATTGCTTTTTAGGGTTGACTGAAGTGTTTTAAAATTTGACAGAAGTGGTAGTTGTATAACTCTGCAACTACACTGATAACCACTGAGTGGTATACTTTAAAAAGCTAAGTTTATAGTATGTGACTTTCAGTTCAATAAAGCTTTTAAGGAATGGAATTGTTCAAAATGAATGAGAGGGCTGGGGATATAGCTCAGTGGCACAAGGTGCTGAGTTCAATTCCCAGTATCAAAAACCAAACAAAGGAACAAAAGCAATGAGTAAGAGTCTGACCATTACAAGAACAAAATGAAGCCATCACGTTTTTCTACCAAGCCACCTGAGACCACACAATTTTTAGACAGCAGTGTCTCGTGCCATTACTTCATCCTGAACTTGTGGCAATTAAAGCTCCTCTAGTTTTATATTTTTGGTATATTTTTTGTAAATTGAATGTTCTCTAAGATGATTCCTACATTGACCAGAGAAAGAGTTTTGTGGATGAGTTCTGTGTGTGTGTGTGTGTTTGCATTTGTGTCTGAGCATGTGTGTATTATAAGCAGAAAGGAAAACTGGGAATGCAAGGGCAGTACTTTAGCCAGAGAGGAGTTATCAATTGCAATACTTTAACATGATAAAAGGAAAAAAATTTCATTAGTTATGTTATTACACAAAAATTATACACATGGGTTAAGTATTTTATGTTACTGCTTTCTTTTGCCATTGCCAATCCCCTTCCTCTGGGAAAGCTACCTTTGCCTGTTTTGGGAATGTATAAATAAGTCTACTCATAAATGTTTAATTCATGAGCAAGAGAATGTAGACATTAATTTTTCCACTACTTAAAAGAGATTATACTATAAAAATTGCTTGGAACCTTAATCTTTTTCTACTTTATAATAGATACTGGAGATTTTTTCTTATCAGCACATAAAAATTGACTTCATTCATTTTTTATTGTTGAAGAATGTATTATTATTTAGATTAAGTTTTAATCCTCTAACTTAATAGATGGAAATCATACTTCCCTATTAGAAACTGCATTGCAATGAAAATTCTTATATGTATACCTTTGCATATTTTTTCTTTTTTTTATTTAAAGAGAAAAAAACAGGTAAAGGGTAGAAATAGTACAGAATTTTAAAAATGATAAACAATAAGAAATCACTAGTTGATAAATTACATATTGTCCTCTTAGAAAATTGTTGCTCAAGTTACAAAATTAAAGCATACAAAGTACACATTCAAATAGTGAGACTGTAAACAGCTATGCATGCATGAGTCTTTATATGTATTTTTATCCTTTCTGTATTAGAGGGAAAAACAAAACATACCAAGATAAAACAAAAAAATTCCTATAAAAACATGAAACAAAAAAATCATATAAAACCACAAGACAAGGTGATCTATAATGGTTACTGTGTTCTCTCTAGTTATCTTCAGTAGAATTGTCTATATCATCAGGTATATTTGAATAAAGCAGTATAATTGAATATAGCAGTACACAACAATATTAGTAAAAATAAAACATTGTAGACAGTGTAAAACTTCAAGGGCAGGTAATAATCAAACCAGAGTGGATATTCTAGTGAATCTTGTCATCTTCAGTGTAGTTGCCTATACTCTCAGACCTGATACTATCAATCATAACAGCTTTGAATAAAATCTATCAATACAAAACAGCAATCTAACAAACCAGATTCAATTAATATCAGTCATGGTAAAACAGTTTAAGTTATATAGGGCTTCAGATTAAGTTAATAGGAAATTAAGGATGATTATCGTACTATATTCTGCTATTTTCAGGATAACTGTCTGTGCCTTCAAATCTAGCACAAGTAGACAAACTGGAACAGAATATAATCCATCTAAGCAGAGTGGTGTGAGTAATGTGGGTTTTAAATCCTGGCACACTATTAACAATATCCTCTGCCTTCTTTTTTTAGACTATTCCTCCCCTTTCACTCCCACAAGGTGCTGCGCATTTTGGGTCCCACCAAGTCCCTCAGTTTTTAGATTGGGGGGGGCAACCTGCTATTTACCTAAGTGGTTCTGAACCTTCTCATTCCTGGACTTGATCTCAAGTTGTATTGCTTTATCTACAAAAGCCTTAAGGTTTTCCTTCGTTATAGCTAGGTAGTTCTCTACTGAAGATAAGTATCCTGTCTTCCATCCTATCTTGCGGTGGTGGTCGAGTTGCTCCTCTTTCTCTTTGGTTCCCTTGTCACATAGAGCATTGCTTTCTCATATTTGATTTTTGGTCTATAAACCCTCTCTCAGGTTGATTATATTTCCTATACAGAGCATCTTGATGGACCTACCTCCTGATCTACTCTGCCTATATTTTTTTTTTAGTGTATCAAGGCCATCTATGTTAGAGATTATAGCCAACCTTCTCTCCCTCATTTCTGCTATGCTATTTTTCTGCCTTTGTTTGTCTACTTTTCTCCTTCATTCTACTAACTGCCCCATTCATTGAGGCCTTTCTGCCACTGTTCCTGAAATCCTGGTATTTTTTTTTCTCTTTCTCTAGAATGTCCTTCAGTATTCTCTATAGGGTTGGATTGGTGGTCAAAAATTCCCCCAGTTCCTCTTTGTCATGGAAGCATCTTGTTTCTCCATTAATTTCTAGTGACAGTTTTGCAGGATACATCAATCTGGGCTGGAGGTTATTTTCTTTCAGGGCTTGGAATACTTCGCTCCAAGCTCTTGTTGATCTGATGGTCCGTGTCGAGAAGTCAGCCGTGATCTTGATGGATTTTCCTTTATTGGTGATCTGTTTCTTTTCTCTGATGGCTTTTAATATTGTGTTTTTATATTGAATTTCTGGTACCTTGATTATTATATGTCTGAGTGTAGCTCTGTTTTGGTTGTAGGTGGCTGGAGTTCTGTATGCCTCATATATCCGAATATCATTTTCTTTTCCTATGCTTGGGAAGTTTTCCTTAATTATTTCCATGAGTAGCCTTTGTAATTTGCCTGTTTTTATTCCTGTGACTTCACTCACATTTCTTACCCTTAAATTATAGATTCTCTTATTGTCTTCTAGCCTTTGTATTGTTATTGCCTGTTTCCTTGTTATTTTTAAGAGATCTTTCCTTTCATGATCACACATTGCAAACTTGCCTTCAAGTTTTGATAGTCTATCCTTAGTTTCTTTTAAGGAGTTTTGCCAGCTTTCAATGGAGTTTTTAACTTCCTGGTAATCTCTTTGAATCTGCTTTATGTATTTTAAGTTTTCTTTATATTCTTTGTTGAATGTTTCTCTCCTTTTTTGTGTGTGCCTCCTTTCTTCCATCTGTGTCTTCTTGAGAGATGCTTAGCATTTCTTTTATTAATCTACTTATGTCTTGCTTTCCCTGATTTAATATTTCAATTTTGAGCTCATCTACAAGATCCCAAAGATATCTCTTAATGTCCATGGAAACCACATCTGATGTTGCATGTTTGCTGCCCTCAGTCTCTTTTGTATTTCCCTCTCCTGGATCAGTGTTCTCAGGGTTTGGGGCTGGGTGCTTTCTCTTGTTTCTCTCTCTTGTCATGTTTTCGGTTTCTTCCACACAGGTATATAGTAGAAGTCCAAGCCCCTTTCCTTGTTGGTTATGGTTCTTCTGAAGCACGCTGGTGAGGGATTTCTGCCCTCTCCTATTTGCTGTTGGTCACTGAGGTCTAAGCAGGGGCTGCGTATGTTGGTCCCTGCCCACCAGGCCAGTCAATCTTCAGGGGCTTTCACTGGGTTAGTGTGTGCTATATGTCAGGAATCAGTTTGGGATGGCTTATTGGGTCCTGGCCAGGGGCATGACCCAGGCCAAGCAGGTCCCACCAATCTGCTCTGGGAAGGGAGCAACCAACTAAAGTCACTGTCATTCCTAGTTCAGGCTCCTCCTACCCGATTCCAACATGTCACCCATTTGGTCGTGCCCTTCTGGTGGGGGGGGTCTTATTCCCAGCACTCACTGTGGTTTAATGGAGGTCCCTTTCTGGCTCTGTTCTCTGTTGGGCTCACCAACCTTGTTCTTCAGCATGACTGGTTAGTTGCAGTGGTGTGGTTTTGGGTGTTCCAGCATGTTCGGGCCGCTGCGGCCAGTCACAGTGGGTCATGGCTGCGCGAGCTTGGGCCGCTCTGGTTAATCGTGGTGGCGCAAATTGAGGCGGCTGGAGAGCACTGTGGCCACTAATCTCAGCTTCTGCAATGTACCCCAGGACTGCGTGTTTGACCAGCTCTTTTGCCTTTAGTTTCTTCTTAGGTCAAGAGGATCTATCTCCCTCTGTCTGGACCTCTCCAGGGTGTTTTATTACGGCATGCGTTGTCTCTCTCAGGGGAGGCTCTGTATCCTGTTGTCTTTCAATCCACTATCTTTTCTTTCTCCCTCTTCCTTTGCATATTAATAGGTGTATAATTAGATGGTAAATTCCTATAAAAATTGTTGGCTCACTGTGTACATTTAAATAAAATCTTGGTACACTGTTTAGTAACAAATTTCACTCCATAATATTTTCCAATTTATACTTCCATTAGTTACCCTATAAAACTAATTTTTTTTTTATAAACAACAATTCCATTTCTTTTCTAGGTTAAAAACTTTACCTTTCATTAGTAGCGGTTAATTTATCTATTTTAAAGTGAATTGTTAGTATATTTAGGTTTAAATCTATGATCTTATTTTGGAGTATCTGTGCTACCTACTCTACTTTTTCCCATTTTTTATCATTTACTTTTAAATTTTTGTTAGTACATGTTTGCAGTACACAATGATTAGATTTATCGTGAGGTACAGGTACATGTACATAACACATTTTAATTCCTTTTACTTTCCCTTCTTTCCTCCTTTCATCTCTTGGTTTTGCTCTTATTTATTTTGCTCTTATTTTAAACAAAGCTTTGTTTTGCTCTTATTTTTAAAAAGCTTTCCATATTTCTCTCTGTAAGCTTGTAAAATGTACTTCTGTGTTTTTTTAGAGCTGTTATACAAGTGATAACCCCACCATAGCTAATGTTAATCAATACTATTAACTTCCTCCTAGTCCATTAAAGACCATAAAATACTTTATTTACATATAATTCTCTCTTGATATATGCTACTGTCATGCATTTTGTAGTTGTTGCTTTTGAGACAGGGTCTTGCTATGTAGTTCAGGCTGACCTGGAATGCATCTTGTAGCCCAGGCTAGCCTCAAACTGGTGACAACCCTTCTGCTTCAGCCTCTCTAGGACTGGGATTATAGGTCTGCACCACCATACCCAATTTACTGTCATGGATTTTGTACTGTTTGTAAACTTATTGCACCCCAGGCCTTCATACTAAGTTATATCCTCAGCATTTTTTTTTTTTTTACTTTTAATTTTGAGGCAAGGTCTTCTTGTATTGCCCAAACTGGGGTCAGACTGGCGATCCTCTTGCCTCAGCTTCCCAGAGTGTTGTAAATGTATTCATTCAGCATGGTGCTCTGATTCCATGCAGTCAACATTTACTTAGTTTTTTCCACTTTCTATATTTTTTATTTTTTTTCTAAATATCTGACCTTCCATCTCATTTTATTTTTCTTCTTCCCAGAATATTGCCTTTAGCATTTTCTTCCTGCACAACTACGGCAAGCTCTGATAGGATCTATGAATCTTAATGTGCATTTATTTGGCTTTCACTCAAGAACGTGTATTTGTGTCGAGTATACACTAGTGGAACTGTGTTTGTATTTTCCAGGCATCTTTTCAGGTCACACTTTAATTCAACTTCAAAGCTTTAAGATATATGCAGCTACTGAGCTCACTTGGAGCCAGATTCTAAACCTGTGTGAGAACAGAGTTAGTACTGATTTACCTTTACCAGAATCGTTTTGTCTTTTTTTGAGTAGTTTATCATGTCTCAAACTTTGATCAGCCATAGGCCTGAATTCTTTTCTTATTGCTCCATAAGACAGCCAAAACCATAACTAAATTTTGCAGATATTGCTCCCAAATTGGAACGTGATTACAAACCAAAAACAACTTTGAGTTCTATACTTGGCTTTTTTTTTTTTTTTTTTTTTTGTACCAGGAATCAAATTAATGAACTTGTGCCTGCCAGGCAGGCACTGTGCTGCTGATTTACATTCCCAGCACTTATATTTACCTCTGTGAGTTAACATACTCTTCAGTTTTATGCGTAATGATTTTTGATTTTGTTAGTTCTTAGATATTGTAAAGAACACTTGAAATTTTTTTTTTTTTGGCTCAGTTTTATCTTGTTCTGTTTTGTTTCTTGAGACAAGATCTTGCTATATAGCCTAGGCTGGCCTTGAACTTCCCCATTCCTGGAAGTACCCCACCCCTGTGATGATGGCTGAGCACAAGCCCTTGGTGGGTAAAACTGAGCCAGGACGACACAACTCTGGGGCTTTTGTTTGAGTTATCTGGTGATGTTGATCATTTCCCGTTGGCTTTAAAAACAGAAGGGGAGGTAACTACTGCTTTTGTGCTTCATGTTGGGAGAGCTTCTGGTGAGGAAGTGGAGGTCAGATATGGAGATAAAAACAGACCATGCTGACGGTGGTTGAGTCTTGCTTATGGTGAGGCTGAAATGATGACCTCAGATGTTTGATTCTCCATGATGAGAGGAAAAAATTTCTTTTCTTTAAATCAGTTTGGACTGGACTTTTACCTCCCAAAGTGAAGAAGATTTTTGACCAACAGGAGTGAATTCATTTTCCCCATTCCTAGTAGTTCTCTCACAGAAGAGCGTGAGTACCTTTCAGAACAGGTAGGGACGGGACACCTAGATTATGTGAAAGGCTGGCTTTGAAGATGCCTCACTCTAAATCCTGGGCTTCTCCAAAGCTCTTTTTTACTTTGCATCTGTTCTTCCTGGATTTGGTAACTTCAAAGAGTCTTTAAGAACAATGGATTGGCCATCCCTTGAAGTCAAAAGATAAAGAAGTTAATATATATCTAGTCCTGGGATGCATATTTAATAGAGAAATCTATAATGTTTAATCCTGGAATTAATGATTTATGGAGAACTGGATTATTCACTTAGCATTAAATTAGGTTTGTCTTATTTAGTCAAAACAAGGCTTCCTGACAAGATGTGCATCATAGCCTTAGGTGATGAATGATTTTCTTTGTCAGGATGAATTATTGATTAGACCTTTGTAACATCTGTCTGGCAGATGATGGAGAACTATTTAATTTTAAAGATATTTGTATTCAGACACACACACACAAAAGAAATTTTGAATACTGTAATGCCGAATCACTTAATCATTTCATGAATATTTATGAAAATATTCACAATTCAACATGCACTAAATCACAGTATAAGATTATTTTTCAGGCCAAAAGAAAGAATATTATCAATTTGTGAATTTAAATATTTCCCTTCTTTTGTTGTATTTATATATGTTTTAAGTCCAGATGTTTAGTTTGTTTGTTTGTACCAGGAATTGAACTCACGGCCTCATACTTGCCAAACAGGTGCTATGCCACTGAATTATATACCTAGGCCCAGATGTTTAGTTTTTAAAATAGGAAAAGAAATTAGAAAAATTTTCCTCACATCATAAAGAATTGACATTCTGAGATATTGAAATATTTACCCAGTACTTAATAATGATGATAATATATTTCTGCAATATGTTTAATTCTGTCAAATGTTTTCAGCTCAATTTTCTTAATGTTAACTTAATGTTAACTAGTTAAGTAGCACTTAGTTTGCACCAAGTACTTTGGTACCAATGTTAATGTGGATTACTGTATTCAGTTCTACAAACAAGCTATTGTTATTCTTTCCATTTGATGAATGAAGAAACCAAAGTGTTAGAAAGATAACTAGCTTTTACAAAGACACGCAGAGATAGAATTTAAACACTTAACGTTGGGCAGGGAATGTAGCTCAGCTGCACAAGCACCGGCCTGTCAAGCACGAGGTCCTGAGTTTGATTTCAATGCAATTGAAATCATGTGAAGGGTTTATTCTATTTCTCCTCCTGCCTCACAGTTACTGTGGAGTCCTGGGAAAGGGAGCTTCCTGTTTCTCCACCTGTTCCACAGATAGTTTCGAACATTTCCAAGGTTAAATTTCCTGTTATTCCTGTGTATGTATTCAATACAGCAAACATTTCCTATTCCTGTTCCATGGCATTAACGTTATTTAAATTGTATGTGCCTGTGAATCACCTGCAGATTCTGTGGGTGTGGGGTGGGGTCCATGATTCTGCATTTATAATGACTTTCTAGATGTGCTAGGGTGCCAGTGTGACTGACTGGGGTAGGGCAGTAGATGTGACCACAGCCGGGGCTCAGCTTCTAGCTCCCCACCTGTGGCTTCTCCTAGGTTTTTCAGTGTCAATTTGGGGCTCTCACTGAGGGGCACCTGGTGGACTTTTGTGAGGCAACGCCTCGTAGGTCTCCTGCGGCCTCATTATAGGGAGTTCCGTACAGACAGAATTACACAGGTCGGAGTTTGTTGATGAATTTAATTTGTGCAGAAATTCCACAGAAGATCTAGGTAAGATAATTTGGCAGTGGCACCCTTGCAAATGACTGCCATTGCATTGAATTCCAAAATCACCCTGACAGGCTGAACAACTGTTTATTGAATGAAATTCAAATAAATTCCAAGATACAGGCTTTGAGGGGGGCAGCTTCCTCATTACTTTGTAAAATCCAGTTGGGTTCATCAGACCCTCACATTGTGCATGTTTGTCTTCCCTCTCTGTAACTCTACTGAGAAAACCCATTGGCAGTTATGGAAGTTCATTCTGAGAATTTTAGTATCATTGTGCTGTTTGTAATTCATTCTTTTTTTTTTCTTTTGTCTTTTTGAGACAGGGTCTCTCTCTGCAGTTCAGGCTGGCCTTGAGCTCACTTTGTAGCCTAGGCTGGTCTCAAACTCAGAACGATCCTCCTGCCTCAGCCTCCCAAGTGCTGGGATTACAGGTGTGAGCCACCATGCCCAGCTTGTAATTAATTCTTTAACTTCTGTGAATGGCAGAGCACCTTTAAACTGCTCCACTGGAATAAAATCACAGGGTTAATAACCTCTGCTCTTTGTGAATAAGTGGAAAAATAGTATCCTGGTAACAAGTTAGCAGAATACTGGACTTTATCAATTTCCATAGGATGGAAGAGCATAAGTAGTGACTGGAAGAATTTCACTGCAATGTTTCTTCTTTCCCTTGACTCATACAGGACTGAGGCGAACTGTGGGCTCTGCAATCTGAAGTTGAACTCTTAGAATTTAAAAGTACTGTCCCTCCAGAGCTATTCACCACGAACACTAGCGTGCAATACTCTTTTCCTGGCACAAATGATAGGTCATGACACACATTGTTTTGCATCTTTTGCTTCCTTGAATAGTAAAACAGACTGCTCTATATGTACATATGGAGATTTACCTTGATGATTTTAAGTGTTACATGAGATTCAGCTACAGAAGTTCATACTTTATTAACTGACTGTATGTCAATGGGCATTTAGAATATTTCTCAATATCTTTATTTGCACTTTTAAGAAGCAGTCAGGAGAAGAAAACTCATTGTTCCCTGATGTTGGGTATAAGGCAGTTTGAGCAGAAGCATGCAAGGTGTTAACCCTGGTGTCTCTTCTTGAGTTTTCTAGAAATCTTTACTAAGAAGAAGATAGTTCCTCTGAATTGGGGGCCACGTAGGTGAAGGAGAACTTAGATTATTGTCTCAGCAGAGGAATGAATAAGCCGTGTTCACATGTCACAGACTAAGAGGGACAGGCATAGGGAAAGGCCACCCCGCTTCAGCAGTGGCATGGATGAGCTCACGGGGAGGGAGGGAGGAAGACCACAGGTTACTGTAGCCAACCTAGCAATGGACCAGGCACTGTTGCTGAGGAACCCAAGGTAAAGGAAAAGACTGAGCTCCCAGGAAAAGGCTGGGGCTTATGTGACGCTACTTGGAGGCCTGGCTGAGTGAGCAGGGATGCTTCTAAGACCCACTTGCCCTTTCTTAGTTTTTGTCTGTGTTTGCAGCAAGCTGTATACACTTGGTGATGTGGATGAATCTGACGTTTCAGTATCTTATGGGTATTTATTGGAATCTGTGTCTGGCAAGAATTTGATGAAATTTCTCTGGTTCTCTGAATCTTTACAATTGCCCAGTCATCATTCCACCCTGCTATCCCGGTGGCACTTGGAAGCCTTATGTTCCACACAGAGCATCTTGTCATCTTGACTGTCTTTGTGTCCATCACCTCCTATCCCTGCTGGCTTGTCCACTTCGGGCCCTTGCTATCACTGGCCTGTGTGTGATTGTGGCAGCCTCTCTCTGTATTAGCACATCTGCCTGTAAGGTTGTTGAGGACCAAGGCTTCCACAGAACTTTCTAAATCACACCCCCAAACAAGGCCTCATATACTTCAAAACCCTAGATGGCTCCATGGGCCCAGAGAATACTTTAGCTGGGTGTTAAATGAGCTCTCTGAGCTACTTTACCTCAATACCCCCACCCCTGTCCCAGCTCTTAGCATTTCCCAGGAGTGGCATCTCTTCTGTTAACCTGGTCACTATAAAGGCTCAAATCCAGGACCTCTTCACCTCCCTTCAAGTTTATTCGACTGCTCTTCATCCTTAATATGAGACAAGCAATTCCAAAAAACAAGTGCCATATCCTGCCTCAATGATGTTCACATAAACTACACATATACCAACAGAGCATTCACAAATACTTCAGTGCGAGAACTGAGGGCAAAAAATTTGAGTTGAAGATCAGTCTTACTGATTTTTGTCCGATCCAGTTATTTGATTTGCTGCCAAGTTTTTCGTTGTCATTTTTTTTTAACCACCAGAAAGTTTGCACTGAGCTTCACAGGAAAGAATTTAAGGTAGACTGCAAGTTAAGGGACAGGAGTTACAGTTCTCTCCTGGGTTCCCCTCCCAACCATAACAGTAGATTTATAACTCAATTACTTCTGAACATTTCCCTTTGGGTTTTACATTTTCCTTTCAGGATAACTGATAGTTGTGTGCAAAGTGATTTATTTTTTTTCAAATCCATTTTATTCAAGGGTAAAAAGAAAGAAAAGAAAAAAAAATTTCAAAACCCATCCATCAGGGGGCAACAATGGCACATATGATGTGCATTGTCATCCCCAAATTATTCAGCCAGAGCACAAGACATCTGCATTCAATTGTCCAAACAATACCAGCACAAGTATTTCTCTTCAGTGAACTCAGAGAAATTGGAATAACTATCTTAACAATTTTTATACACATATATGTACACATATACATATGTTTTTCTTTCAGCTTGTCATACTAATGAAACAATATGATGTTTACACTTATATGTCTTATTTATTTCACTAATGAGTATGTTCTCAAGTTGCATCCATTTACCTATAAAAGTGTCCAGTTTATCCTTCTTTATGGTTGAGTAGTACTCCATTGCATAAAAATACCACATTTTTTAAATCCATTCCTCAGCTGATGAGCATTTATGTTGTTTCCAGGATCTGGTTATTATTAACAGTGCTGCTATAAACATGGGTGCACATATATCACTGTGGTAGGATGTTTTAAATTCACTGGGGAATATACCCAGAGGGTGGATAGCTGGGTTGAATGGGACCTCCAATGCTAGTTTTTTTTGAATCTCCACACTGATTTCTGCCATGGTTGTACCAGTCTGCATTCCCACCAACAGTAGGGAAGGATTCCTTTTCCCCTGAAGCTCTTTCAGCATTTGTTATTTCTTAATTTCTTGATAATAGCCATTCTTTCCAGGGTGAGGTGGAATCTCAGTGTTGTTTTAATTTGCATCTCTCAAATGACAAGTGATATTGAACATTTTTTCACATATTTGTTTGCTGTCTGTATTTCTTCATCTGAGAAGTATGTATTCATCTCAGATTCCCATTTATGGATAGGGGCTTTAAATTTGGGGCATCTTTTTTTTTTTTTTTTTTAGTTCTTCATATGTTCTTGATAGTAATCCTTTATCTGAGGAACAGCTGACAAACATTTCCTCCCACATAGTGGGTCGTCTCTTCGCTCTGTTGGTGGTTTCTCTTGCTGTGCAAAAGCTTTTCAGTTGGGTAAGATCCCTATTGTTGCTTCTTTGTGATAGTTCCTGAGCAATCTAGGTTTTGTTCATAAAGTCATTACCTATACCGGTGTCTTTGAGAGTTTTACCTACTCTATCTTCCACAAGATTTAATGTTTCTGTTTTAATAGTAAGATCTTTGATCCATTTAGACATTAGCTTAGTACATGGTGAAACATATGGGTCCAGTTTTAATCTTCAGCATGTGAAGAGCCTGTTTCTCCAGCACCATTTATTAAAGAGGCTGTCTTTCTTCCAGTAAAGATGTTTGGCAACTTTGTCAAAGATAAGGTGAATTAGTGTGTCTGCAGTTGTTTCTGCATTTTCTAATCTGTTCCATTGATCCTCAGGTCTCTTTTTTTTTTTTTTTTGCCAGTACCACACTATTTTTATCACAGTAGCTTTACAATATAACTTCAAATCAGGGATTGTGATGCCCCTTGCCTTGGCTTTGTTGGCCAGGATTGCCTTTGCTATTCTAAGTCTTATCTGGTTCCAGATGAATTTTAGGATTGTTTTCTCTACTTCTGTGAGACATGCTATTGGAATTTTGATTGGGATTGCATTGAATCTTTATAACAGTTTTGGAAGTATGGCCATTTTCACAATATTGGTTCTTCCTACCCAAGAGCACAGGATATATCTCCATTTTCTAATATATTCTTCAATATCCTTTTCCAGAATACTATAGTTTTCAATGTAGAGGTCTTTTACATCCTTTATTAGATTTATTTCTAGGAATTTCATTTTTTGTGGATGCTAGTGTAAAAGGCATTTCCCTGATTTGTCTCTCAGTGAGTTTGTTATTCATGTACAGGAAGGCTATTGATTTTTGAATGTTGACTTTGCAACCAGGTATGTTACTGAATTTGCTTGTTAAATCTAGAAGTCTTTTCGTGGAGTTTTTAGGGTCTTCTAAATAGAGTATCATGTTATTGCAAATAATGATAGTTTAACTTCTTCCTTTCCTATCTTTATTCCTTTTATTTCTTTCTCTTGTCTAACTGCTCCTGCTAAAGTTTCCAGGACTATGTTGAATAAGAGTGGAGACAGTGGACATCCTGATCTTGTTCCTGATTTTAGAGTGAAAGCTTTCAGTTTTTGTCCATTTAATATGATACTGGCTTTTTCTTGGATCCTTCTCTGGTTTTGGAATCAGTGTAATTCTTGCTTCTAGGAATGAATTTGGAAGTATTGCTTCCCTTTCAATTTTATTAAAGAGTTTGAGAAGTAGTGGTTTTAGGTCTTCATTAAATTTCTTGTAGAATTCAGCAGTGAATCCATCAGGGCCTGGGCTTTTCTTTGTTGATAGCCTTTTAATTACATCTTTGATTTCATTGATTGATATTGGTTTATTTGGGATTTTTATATCTTCTTGATTCAGCTTTGGTAATTCATATGTATCTAGAAATCTGTCCATTTCTTCTGCATTTTCTATCTTAATAGAATACAAGTTTTCAAAGTAGATATAGATGATTTTGTGAATTTCTGCAGGCCCTGTTGTGATTTTGCCCTTTTCATTCCTAATTGCATGGATTGGAATCTTTATAATTTCCTCCTTTGTATGGTCTTTTGGTTTTGCCTGCTCTTTTTTCCCTAGAACTTTGAGAGTCAACACTAATTTGTTTATGTGTGCTTGCTCTGTATTCCTAATATAGGTATTTATTGCTATAGATTTCCCTCTTAAGACTGCTTTCATTGAGGCCCACAAGTTCTGGTACATTGTATTGTCATTATCACTCAAGAGTAAGAACTGTCTAATATCATCTGTGACCCATTGGTTGTTCAGCAGAGTGCTATTCAGTTTCCATGTATTATGATAGTATGAATGGGATAATTTCAGTTTCTTTTCATTTATTTAAGCATGTTCTATGAGCCAGTATATGGTCTATTCTGGAGAACATCCCATGTGCAGCTGAGAATATGTATTCTGATGTTGTGGGGTGGAATACTCTGTAGACATCTACTAAGTCCATTTGCTCAAAAGTTTGTTTTAGTTCTAATATTTCATTATTGATTTTTTTGTCTAGTTGATCAGTCTTTTTGTGATAGTAGGGTATTGTGGTCCCACAATACAATTGTATTAGAGTTTATTTGATTTTACAGGTCCATTAGTAATTGTTTTACATAGCTGACTGCACAGATATTTGTTGCATATATATTTATGATCATTATCACTTTTTCTTGAATTGTTTCATTTACAAGGATATAGTGACCTTATTTATCTCTCTTAGTCAGTCTTGGCTTGAAATTCACTTTGTCTGCAAATAGGATAGCTACTGTGATTTTTCTTGATTCTGGTTGCATGGAGAATAGTTTTCCATCTTTTGACTTTCAGTCTATGAATTTCTTTTTGAATTAAATGTCTTTCTTGTATTTGGTATATCACTGAATCTTGCTTCTTGATCCATTCTGGCAGTCTGTATCTTTTGATTGATGAATTGAGACCATTAACATTGATGATTATAACTGATATATGTATTGACTTATCCTTGTCATGTTATTTTCCTCTTGTTGGCCCCCCACCACCTTTTTTCCTTTCCTCTACTTGTTTGCTTTCCCAAGTGGATTCCTTCTGAGGGGTTTCATAGAGATATAGTCCTTATTATCTCTTTCTAGAATTTCCTTTGGAACATTCTGGAGTTCTGGTTTGCTGGTCATAAGTTGCCTCAGACATTCTTTGTTCAGGGAAGTATCTCATTGCTCCATCAATTTTGAAAGATAGTTTTGTGGGATACATCAATCCGGGTTGAAAGAAGTTTTCCTTTAGAACTTTAGCAGGCCTACCCAGAGACCAAACTCATTGAGTTTGCTGCAGTCCAAGCAATTTCCACAGGTCTGAGCCCCGCCGGGAGCTGATGGTGTAAGCTGGCAGCAGTTCCGGGTTCTGGGCTTTGATGGCCCGACTTCAAAATGGCTGCCGGCTAATGGCTTCCTCCTGCTGGAGGACTGAGTCCTCTGCACTCACCGCCAGCCAGTGCAGTCCTCAGTGTCTGCCGCTCCTCTCCACCTCCACATCTCTCTGCAGATGACTCCAAGGTCACCAGCTGCCACTGCCACCGTCACTGTGACCGTGCGTCCCCAGGTTCCTACAGCACCTCTTGCACGGTGAGTCCGACTCTGGGCAAAGGCACCACCAGCTACCGCGTTCTTCTTTGTTAAAGTTTCTCTTTTTACTCTCTCTGTGGGCTACAATTTGCACTTCAGATTCTTCCTGAGTCCAGGGGACCCACTAACTTCCTTCTTGTCTTCTTCACCAGCATGGTGACTCTCAGAGAGGCTGTTTTCTCTGCTGTTTTCCACTCTGGCATCTTCCTGGAATCACATGAAAAATAATTTAAAATAGTTATGACTAACTTTAAATCATGCCAGATAATTCCATTTTTTAGGGTTTCTATGAGTTACAGATATTTTGAAATTTGTTTTTGTTAACAATAAATGTCTACATGCTATTTCCTTATTTGCAACAAATGCTTGTTGAAGAATGGAGTTGGCTAAACATTTTGGGTGGCTCTCAGCTTTACAAAAGAAGGGGACAGGAGGGGAACATCCCTTTGCTTAGCTGCCAGCATTTCTAGAGAAAGCAGGCGAGTTTCTGTGGTTCCCCTGGAAAATTCTCAAAAATGGAAAATTGGCCTACTTTTTGTAGAATGAAAAAAAAAAGCGGCTGAATTTTAGGTTTGTTTGAAGTGGCCCATACTATATGAAGAAACATTTTTAAAAAGTATAATCTTGGACAACAAAACCATCATTGGTTATTGGGATAAAGTAAATGGAAATTAAATCCTAACAAGACTGCTACAAGTTTAAAAAAAGAAAATCTTCTGCTATGGTCACATTTTCCATTGAGATGTGCATATATTTTTAGTTTTTCAGATGACCCTGATTGTTATTAGCTATAAATTGGCAGCTCTGTGAAACTGTACTTGTTGCTTTAAATGCATTGGTTAAGTAGTATTCAAATTCAAGATGTTAGTTTTGCTCTTTTCACATTGTTTTCAACTTTTGAATCATTCCATTTGTCTTGTCTTCAGTATCTGTATGCAGAAAAAAAAATTCTCTGGATTATGAGGGAGTCTTGCTATTAAAATGCAACTCCAGACCCGTTAGTGTTCCAACAGTCAGAACAAGTGACTGAGCACCAATTGATCATTGATCATGTGGGCTTTTCTGAGGCACATATTGGAGGAGGCAAATGCATTCAAAGAGCTTCACGAATTATTCTGAAAACATCATGAGAACACAGACAGAGTCCTGAAGGCTCTGTCCTTTCTTACCTTTCTTTGATATTGGTGGATCAGGTGTGTGTGAGCATGACACATAGTCAGAGCAAGATTCCAAATAGGCTACTTCTGTGTCCTTGTTGCCTGTGGCTTTGGATAGTGCAGCACAAGTACTCAGTTGAAGAAAGCATCTTTTTCATATCTGCTTACCTCCTCCTTTAGCAATGGTAACAGAATAAAATGGAACAAGCTATACTGACATAAAATGAACAGATTTAGCCATAGTACTTTATTACTGCTAAAAACCTAGATTCATACCATTCCAATTAGTAAAGTCTCCCAATAGTAGCAACTCACAGAAAACAGCAACACTAACCAAACAGTGCTCCAAATGTCAGCAGTGCTAGATTTCATAAGCAAAGGAGCTTCCTGAGTTGCTGATTGCTGTTTTGGTTTCTGGCTTCAGGGTACACTTATAACATCTCCTCTCTGCTCCTGGAGAACTAATGGGCAGGAATGCTGTTTTTGGATTCAGTTAGGCCAACACTTGTCCACTGACACAAGTCTGATGAGCTACTATGGGAATGCAGATCCCCATGAATATGAAAAAGTTGTTAAGTACAGCATAAAGTTATTAAATGCAATACATTTATAATTGAGAGGTAAATGTTGGCCTTTATATTAATAACTGTTCTAATTTTATAATTTTATAACAGCATTAGGGTATAGAATTGAAATCCATGGGTAATCAGATGAAGGAAAGTTGCATAAAGATCACTAGGATTAAATGTCACAGCGTGTGACTTGGGATGCATCCTTCAGCAGTATTCTGTTTGTGTGACCTTGTCATATCTCATATCTGGACCTCATTTAACCCATTTGTAAGGAGGAGTTTGATTGGGAGGTAGTACTGGACCCTATAATGGTTATCGCGATTATTTTTTCTGATTGTCATAACAATAGATTGTGCTATAGGCAATTGTGGAAGAATGGATGTCTTACAGTACAGTGGATTTTGAAATCCAAAGAAGATTTATCTAAAATTATTGGAGCCATTGAAGCTGAGTACGTATGAAGGGCTGTCGAGTGGCCCGGACATGGTTAAACCGAGAATGAGGACACACGTAGGGAGCAGGATAGGCCACAGCTGAGGACACTTGGAGACTTTCTGGATAGTTTTCCTTAATTAACATTGTCTGTTGCTCTGAGGGGTCCTTGAACCCCTCCCAAGATCCTGCTCAGGTTTCCTGAGTGTTCCACTCAACTCCTTGCTTGTTCTGATTAAATACAAGCTTCTCAGGGTCAGTTGGCCAGCCGGCTAGCAGAGTTATGAACTCTACAGAGGATTTCAGTTCTCCTGGAGCCCTGAAGATCATGCTGTTTGTCTCATTTGGGCCTTCACTGTGCACCCATTTG
This sequence comes from Hydrochoerus hydrochaeris, assembly GCA_004027455.1. Classification (NCBI taxonomy): domain Eukaryota; kingdom Metazoa; phylum Chordata; class Mammalia; order Rodentia; family Hydrochaeridae; genus Hydrochoerus; species Hydrochoerus hydrochaeris. The sequence continues at coordinate 36,327 of PVLA01003758.1, forward strand.
CAGGATTGGAAATCTAGGCACAGAACCCAACATCCAATGGCAGTGGTGCCTAATGGCAGAGCTCATGAAAAATGAGGGTAAGGGTAGGAACAAGAAACCATTGCTCGAGAATTTCTTCAGCTATTTTTTTTTAACTTATAAAAACAACTGTTAGTTTTCCCTATAAAGTAACATGTTTACAACCAGCTTTGGAGTTCCTCATAGGTCCTGCTGGCCTCTGAGACATTTGTAAATCTTCATATATCCTCACTACAGTTTTCAAGAAGCACTTTCCTGGGGACACACATCGATGTGTGTGTTTATTCCCTGAACCCATCCCTGCCTGGCACACAGAGGCCACCCAAGCATGGAGAGGAAGGAGTACAGTGTGAATCCACACTCCTGCTTTTGTCTGTGCTCTGGGGATTAACTTCTCCAGAACACAATCAAATAATGCTCTATGAGGATAGTCACCTTGGCCCTAGAGTGCTGGGCTCAAAAATGTTCACTTTCATGGAAGAACTGACACTGAACTAAGTGCAGGGATCAGAAAAAAGAAAATGGTGCTCAGGAAAGTTGGTTTCCTCATTTTACAGGTACGGAAGTAAAGGAACTTATGGAAGATCACATAGCAAGTAAGAGGCCAAGCTGTCAGAGGGTAGGGAGTCTTGGTTTTGCAGGAGACCCTTCTTGGGTTTCCTCCAGTGTTTACAGATGCAGCTCTAATGGCCAAGACATAGTGTGAAATTCCTGTGTACCCACCACCCTGTGTGCCTGGAATGTGCATTTCCCTGGAGTAGGGGAGTGTTATGGATTAAAAACTGGTGGTCAATTTAACACCAGCTGAATTAAATCGGCATGGTGCTGAATGTAGATGTTCCACCTGAGGAAAGTTGCCAGCATAAAAGATGTAGCAAGGAAGATGGGGTATTGTGGATTCTCCTAGGTGGTGTTGTTTGGAGCCATTGGTTCTCCTGGAGGAGCTTGTCAGGCTAGCTTCCCTGATATGAATTGGAACATTCTCATTGGAGGAGCCTGAGACCTTGTCACTTGAGAATGACAAGGTTTCACTTTGGGGGAGCTTTGCTCCTTATATTGAACATTGCTTCCTGGCTCTGGAGGGGAAGATGGTTTGCTGTTTAATTTCCAGGAGTAGCTTGTCACGCTGGCTTCCTGACATGTACTGGACTGTTCTCATTGTTGGAGGACCAGCTCAGGACTTCATTGTCGCTGAGGATGGCTGTGGTGCTTTTCAAGGGAGCCCTGGTCCTTATTTTGTGTGTTGCTTCTTGGCTCCACTGTAGGACTCTCAACCTACTAGCACAGATCCTTCATTTCGCTGGCACAGACTTGCTAGCTTCTACCACTGACCTTTGACCCTTACCAGCACAGATCTTTAAAATAGACTTGGATGAGTCACTGCTGTGGGCTGTAGGCCTCCATTTGAACTCATGGGAAGTATTGTCATGGGCTTTAGATCTTCAGGTGAACTCATGTAGGAAACTGCTGTGGAATCCAGGCCCTCATCTGGATTTTCTAGGTCTTTAGTGTTGTGGACAGATTTTCTGCACTTTCTTGTATTTACCTCTGGGTGACCATCATAAAATAATATTATAAATTCTGTGTCCTCTATTTAATTGTTCTCCTTGCATCCCCTGACTTCAACAGGGAGGCATAGACCCCACTGAGTTTGATTTGAAATGGGCCACTAAGAACTTAACAAAAGACAGATGAACAAGTAAAAACTAGTAGAAGTTTACTAACATATAGACTTTAAGACAGACACTTGGGCAGTGAATTACTCTCAAAAGAGGTGGCTTAGAATTTGAGTTTTTATAGCATCCTTAAAAGAATAGCAGTGCCATCTTGGTTCATGAACTTAATTCTCTCCTTGATTCTGGCTGCAAACTGAATTGGGTAAGAACTGAATCAAATTCAATGATTAGCTTCAATATTGACCTTGTAGGGAAATTGGATACGGTTCTCATTCAATTTGGTTTACAACCAGAATTGTGGCAAGAATTAAGTTCACAAACTGAGGAAGCACTGTCCATTTTAAGAAAAGTGACAAGATCAAGGAAAATTACTTTAAGTCTCTTGGAGCTGTATGTTGGAAGAAAACAATGATAGGACTGTGTACGCCTGGTGATGAGATGTTTTTGCAGTGGAGGGAGAGAGGCAGGTTACCTTTTGCCTCTGTGAATCTCTATTCTACTTCTAGGCAAACATAGAATGAGCAGAATGCTTCCCTGCATCTGCTGTTTCTTGTCTTGGGCTCAACAATCCTTCACATTTTGGGGTGACCTAACATGATCTGCCATACTGGCACCACTCTAAGAGTGCAGATCTCAAATGGCCCAGTTGTGTCTGTTTTGGGCAGGGCTGCTGGACCCATGGGTGAAGGCTGGCATGCTGGGCAGGACTCCTTTGGTTTTAAATGACAGTAATTCCATTGGCATCTGCAACATGGGAGGATTGAGGTAGGGAGGAAGGCGGGCTCAGGAAAGACTCCTCACTCTTGGTTTGACTCGTCAGTGCCTCTCTCCTTACTGAGAATGTGACTCTGCATGAGTGCATGTGACAGGGTGTTGCCAACCCACATGGATCACCATCTAGTACCATCACAGTAGAGACTCAACAGTCTTCCTTATTGGTTTCAGGAAGACCCTTCCCCTAGCCCTGGGAAGATTATATTAGGGTCTTATTTTATCACTGAATGAATCCTCTTATGATAATCTTCTCTCACTGTGCAGCCTTGAGTGCTACCTCAGAGATTAGGGATGGTGTTGAGGAGGTTGGTTTTTATCTTTTTCATGACCTTGCGCCTTACCAAGCAAATGCTTGAGCCACTGAGCTAAATCCCAGCTTGGGAGGTTGTTTTTTATGGAGAAAAACATCTTGGTTTGTTTTGGCTCACAGTTTGTGGATATTTTGGTCCATAGTCAGCTGACTCTAAAGGCAATGGCCTGGCAGAGCAGCATGGCAGAGGAGAGCAGCTCATGGCATGGTGACAGGGAAGCAGAAAGAACTCAGGGAGGAGCCAAGAAGGAAGGCAGCTCCCCTCAGTAGCTGCTTCCAGACCCCATATCCCAACAGCAAGCCAGCTGTATTTCCCCCTTAACCCAGTCATGTCTCCAGACCCACCTATGACCACATGAGGCTTTGGAGGGACATCTCGATATAAATGCTATCGGCCATAGTAGATACTTATACATAGTAAATATTTATGACTGGATTTCAGAACTATAGAGCTTGATAAAAGTCCCAGAAAACTTTTGAAAAGGATAAGACTTCACACAGACTTAAGGGTTGGAAGATAATGGTTGGGGCACTGGAAGAGTAAGATTTTGTGAGAGTGTATAAGGGAATGGATAGTGCAGGATTGAAAGTTCTGGAGAGTGGAGTCTTCTGTAGTATTTATGAGGTCATTATAGGAACCTGGTTTTCTCCCAAGAACACTGTAAGTGTTCAATAATTTTGGTTTGATAAATGCTGATTAGCCACTATTGTATAGTACTCTGGCTACTGTTACAGATTTTTAAACTCAGGGGTTGGCATACTTTTTTGAAAAGGTCCACATAATGAATGTTTCTGGATTTACCAGATAATCCCTGTTACAACTTCAGATGTTCTTGACTTAAAAATGAGGTTACATCCTGATAAACCCATCATTAATTTTAAATTGTATTTGATTTTTTATATTAATATACCTAACTTATGTAATATCACAGCTCTGGGACCCAATATCCTGTAGAGTGTCAGTTCTTCATTCTCCGGATCATGCAGTTGACTCAAAGAGGTCGCGGCTCTGTAGCAAAAGAGTTCCAGGCCACATATCACTGGCCCAGGGAAAAGACTAAAATTCAAAGTTGCAGTGTGGTTTTTACTGAAAGGGGTATCACTTTCCCCCATCATGAAGTATCATCACTAGTTGATCCATTATTAGCTTATTGATAGCCTTCTCTAATAACGCCCATTGCTGTGTGTGAGAGTAGCCACACCGTATAAGCAAGTGACAGTGGAGGGTCCCAGTAATACTACACTTTACAAAGGCAGGAAGCACCCCGGATTTGGCTTGCAGGCTGCAGTGGCAAATCCCTGTTTTCAAGCATATCCTTGCTTTTATTCGCATCACCTTCCAGGCCAATGCTACATACAAGAGCCAGGGTGACCTTTTTGGAACTTTATTTGGAATGTGTCATCTCCTTGCACTAAGATGGTTCACTGACTGCCATCTTTCTCATGGATAAAATGCCACCTCCATGTTGTGTGTCCCAGGGTCCTACCTGGTCAGACCCCTGCCTATTTCTTGGACCTTATTTGGGGCTCCTTTCTTTCCTCAGTGATATGCACCAGTTCTTAGCCAAACAACTCTTCATTGGAAGCCATCTGTCATCACCTGCTGGAGCTAGGCAATGCCTCCTCCGCACTGTTTTCTATCTATACAATTTGCTTTTGTTTCCCCCTGCCCTAGAGCCTTTGCTACAATATGTGATTATTCACTCATTTGCATTTTGTCTTTTCATTAGATTAGGAACTCAAGGAAGCAGGTCCTTCTCCTGTCCTCAGGGCCTGCAAAAATGTCAGGAGTACAATGGAGTTCCACAAGCAAATTAACCAATAAGTGTGGAAATGAAGTGTTCTACTCATTGCCTTCATCTAGTCCAACTTCAAATAAAAAAGCTATTTATATGACAAATCAGGGCCCTTTTAGGGTGTCCAGGCCTCTTAACTCTCATACCAGCTGATCAGCTCTCTCAGCAATTTGCATTTGTTTTCAAAATTATGATATATTTAAAATGTACAGAAAAAGAGCTGTGTGCCTGCCATCTGGATGTTATTGTCATGTTTACTTTAGTTCTTGCTGCATTATAAACATTTTAAGTAATTTACATATAGAATGTATTTATAAATTTAAGAAGCATTGAAAACAATTTATTTTCTTCTCAAGCTTTGTTTCCCAGAGTGGAAACTGTTTCTGAAAAAATCCTGGTTGAGAAAGGACCACATGGTTTTTAGCAGTTTCCCAGGTGACACATACTCCCTTCCACCCTTGGAATAATAATTACTTTTCTTCTGCCCACTTCTCAAGAGGAAATGAAGCAAATCATAGCATGGCATAGTTACCTCATTTTGGATAATTTTAATTTTTATAAGGAAGAGGCTTATGGGTTTGGCAAAACCCAAAGCTATAGAAATATACTTCAATCAGACATGAAATTTGACAGAGTTATTTTTACAGGCAAGGTTTTTTAAAAAATAGTTGTTTTTCATAGTTTGATAAAAGCAAACTGTGATTCTCTGGGAGACAAACTGTTTCCATTGTTCATATAAAAGATAGCAGTCATTTGTGTGAGTGCTGTGTTTGCTCAGCATTTTCTCCATTCTCTGTTGTACTGCCTTGCTCCCCACCTGGCCATCCCCCGTTTTTTTCTTTCTGATGCTAAGCTCACAGGAGGCAGGGTCTCAATGACATCCTCAGATTGGCCCCTGCTCCTTCATTAGCCCTGGGTGAACAGAAGCAAAAAAAATATGATGCCCACATGAGGGTTACAGTAAAGTTCCTAACATAACCATAAAAGGTGATTTTCGGATATTAAATCCTTAAAACTCATACAGCCTGCCTGAGCCACGGGACGTCAGTATTTAGTATTCTCTTCATTTTAACAGAGGACAGAGTAAATGGCAAAGCAGCTGTGACTCATCAGTCTTAAGGTTGCTGTCTATGACTAGGGCATTCTAGATAAATCTTCCATTGTGTGCTTGGGAGAAAACCTTTCCAAGAGAGGAAATCTTAATGGACCCCTCCATAACACAGTGACAAGAAGCTGGGGCTAAATCTCATTGCTAATTACTGGCTATGTGACCCCGGCCAGTTAATTAACCTCTTTGTGCTTTAGTTTACTCACCTGGATCCCAGGAATATCGACAGCATCACTTCAATGGGTTATTATCATAACTAAGCGGGAAAGCAGATGTAAAAAGCTTAGTACAGATTTGACATATTGAAAGTCTTCCATAAATGTTAGTTATCACCTGAAACCCCTGGAGGGAAAGCTGTCTGTACACTGTCTATGTTTATCTTAGTCCCCAAACCCAAACTACTTGTGTCTCTCAAACATTTTCACTCCCAGGGCTTTGTAGAACATAAAGAGAAGACCCCAGGCTTGGTAGTTTTCCCCTGCAGTTTTCAGATCCCTTGGTTTACTGGGGACTCACAGCCTTGTCCTTCTAGAGTGAACTGGGAGAAAAAGTTAATGTAGCTTCTGTCTCGCAGTTTTTGGGGGCTGCCAATAGTGGCTCCGGAGAGCCTCCCTTCCTTCCCACGTGAAGTGGGGTGCACAGTTCAGCAATCCAGGATGCCTGTAGCTGTGCAGATCCTTAAAGGACAGCTCTAGAGGTGTCACATCTTCTGGAGCACCCCTTCTGCATCCCCAAGGTTTGTTGAGAGGTGAAGACTCATAGCTGGGCTCCCTCTTGCTGGTGGACCACGCAGACTACAGAGAATCATGTACTCTGCAAGGCAATGAAATGACCTCTTAGCAAACTCAGCTCTGTAATGACATCATATGCCCTAGATTTTTTTCCTCTGCAGTCCTTGGAAACTGTGTAAAAACCTCATCCATCACCATCTCACCCCCCCGACCACCTTTTCTTTTTCTCTTCATACAAGTCCAGTACTCTGCTGCACATCCTATGGCAACTTGATGGCATCATCTAACTTCTTGCTTCTCTCTCCTGCTCTACCGTCTGCTTTTGACAACCTGACTTCAATCACAGGCAGCTTTGGAGGGTCTAATCCATCACAGCCATGCCATCGGTGCTGGGATATTGTATTTCTGTCCAAATGGCCAACTACATCTCTTTCTTAAAGTTTTTTCCTGCCATGCTGATACTCCTCTCTTCATTGTCTAACCTTAAGTCACCTTGGGTTGCTGATATCACTAATGCAGTCTTCAGGGAAGCCATGAGGCCTTGTACATCAAGGTCCCATGAACTTCTGTTTCCTGGGAAACTCTAAGTTATTTTGACAGACTCTTACTTGCAAAGAAACAGCTGAAATCCTCCCTCCAATAGAGAGTCTGATGATAGAGAGTAGGTCCTGAGAATTCTGCAGTTGATCATCTCCTATACAGTTTGTGGAGAAGAAAATATCTAGACAAATATTCACAACCCTTCTTGGTACATGATACTGCTTTTGCACTGATCTTTTTTTTTTTTCCTGGCCCAGTAAAAGGATAATGAAGCAGGTCTGGGTTGAAGAATGGGATAGATGTCTAAACATGAGGATAAAGGTGCAGCTTGATCACTTATTAAACAGCTTGACCACTTATTAAACAGGTGACTTTTCTAAATTTCTTTTGTTCTCTAGGCTGTTGCATCATTTATAGAGTGGGAAGTACTGAGACATCATAGAAGCTGGTGTTTTACTTAGCTCAGTACCTGACATTTAGAAGGCAATCAACAAATGACAAGGTCTCACTGGGTCTCCTGTGTATTCAAGGAGAGGGAATCAGATGTGATAACCTTGAACAGTATACCCAAGTTTCATTTAAATAGGAGAGCTGAATGAGATGTGTTTATTTTTAATTTTGAGATAACACCAAAATGTGTCAAGAGTGAGGTCAAAGCTTTTCCCACCGGTATTAACTATTAACATGATTGTCTCTTTATGACAACACCAGCATTCATTCTACCTAGACCCATGATTGAAGGCAGGTTATGCTGACTTCAACCCCTTTGCCAGTATGTGATTTCAGAAGAAGTGAGTTTTGTTTAGCAGTTGGGTGTCTGCCCAGTCTTGGTCATACAGATATAAGGAGAAACTTGTCTTGGGGTTTTTAGAAAGGTTTGCCAATTTCTGAGGAAGAGACTGTAGGTATTTAGCTTAGCTGGCTTTGCCATGACTGTGAGAGAGGAGAACTGATAGAGCAGGCAGCCACCTTGTGCTTATGAAGGAGACCACCCTGAGTTCTCAGAGCCACCAAACTGAGAGTGGTAGAACAGAGGGACAAGTCAGTTCCTTGATGATACCATGGAGCCACAAAAGTAGTCAAGCCTGAAAATAGCTCCACATTTAGATTTCCCATTAAATTATTGTTTAAGCCATTTGAGCAGCAGCTTTCCTTTATTTGCTGCCAAGATCATCTACTTGACACAGGAATTACTAACATTTGCTCTGTTTAGCCTTGTACTAAATGACACATTGCATTAATTGCTATGGCTTCATACTCAGTCCTGACTGTTGGTAAAGCAAGTCCCTTTATTCTTTTTAGGTGATGCAGTGATAATTCTCAGTTCTTTGCTGCTTTATGTAAATTTAAGAATCACCTTGTCCTGTTACACACACACACACATACACAGAAACATAGCAACTCTTAAACATAACAACTAGAACACTAACAACATTGTCAGAATAATTTGGAAGAGCGATAATATCTTTATAATAAGATATAATGTTCGTAGTATATTTTTTTTAGTTTTCAGTGACTCAAACTTTAAAAAATCTTGTCAGTATGTATTTTGTACTTTATTAAAATATTGTGTATATCTGCTGCTATTGTAAATGGAATTATTAAACAATTTTCTAGCAGTTGTCTATGTATAGAAATGGAGTTGATATCAGGAGGTTGATTTACACCTCCAAACTTTTAAAAATTCTCTTAGTTTTAATCATTCTTGCTTAGACATTGATCTTATGTATAAACAACATATCTCATGGAAATAGTTTTTTTTTTCTTCCTTGTTAAGTTTTATAAATGTACTGAAAGGAGAGAGAGGGGCATTTTTAATGTGTTTTTGAAAAATTTGCAGAAAAGTTGCAAAATAAATAATGCAAGATAAAATACATAGTACCAGTAGTACAGAACTGGGCTGGTCTTTTTCCTAGTTCATGGAAGGTAAACTCTGAATGCTTTGCACTAGCTTTCCATCTCTGTGACAAAATACCTGACAGAAACAAAGAAAAGTTTATGTGGACTCATGGTTTACATGAGGACAGCTTATGGTCGGTCAGCAGGTTTCATTGCTGAGGGTCTCAGGGGAGAAAGAACATCACGGCAGCTGGATGTGGTGGAGGGAAGCACTTCGTGGCAGCCAGGAAATAGAGGGAGGGAGACAGACAGACAGGGAGGGGCCAGAGCTAAAGTGTAGTCAGCAGGGTAATGGTCCATCATCCACTCCCTTCAGGAAGGCCAGGCCTTTGGTATTTCTATCATCTTCCAACAAAGCAATCAAATCATCTCTTCAGGGGGTTATTCAACAGTCAGAGTCCTCATGATCCATTCATTCATCTTCCAAAAGCTGCACTTCCAAACACAGGAGACTTTTGGGGACAGTGTTGGAATCCTTTTCTCCTTTCTTTTTTTTTTTTTAAGTGTGTTTTAGTTTTTGAGACAGAGTCTTGTTATATAACCCAGACTGACCTCAAATTCACTTTGTAGCCCAGGCTGGCCTCAGACTTACAGCAATTCTCCTGCCTTAGCCATCCGAGTGGTGGGATGATAGACCTGCACCACCACAGCCAGCCTGGAATCTTCTGAGTGATGGCATGTCTTTGCTGTTCATGGTGGGTCTCTTGGACCATACTTCAGTTTATGCAAACAAGATAGCTCAAGCGGAGGAGTGGCTATGCCAGTGAGACCTTCATGTGATCAGATAGCTGGAACTTTAAGCCAAATAATATTAGCTTGATCTTCGGGCTGGAGACTGAGTTCAATAATGAGGTCTATGACTGAAACTGTCATACCTCTGTAGTGGAACCCCAGTAAAAAATCTGGACACCAAGGCTTGGGAGAGCCTTTCTGATTACTGAACAGGCATTAGTATACCAGCAGACTGTTACCTCCTTGGGACGTGTAAGCTTCACATCTGGTGTCCTCCCAGACTTCCCTGTATAGCTCTTCATTGGCATCATTTACAATAAAACTATTGCATGTGTAGCAGTTTCCTAAGTTTCATGAGTTTTCTGGAAAGCTATCAAACTGGAAGAAATAATAGGAACCCTTGGATTTATAACCAGTTAGCCAGAAGTGTGGTTGGTCTAGGAACCCCAGAACTTAACACTGGCTTCCAGAGAGATGGTGATCTTGCCAAAGACTGTGCCCTTAACCTATGAAATTTGACCCAATTTTGAGTAGTTAGTGTCAGAATTATATCTAATATCCCTTACACAGATTCATCTACTGGTAACACCTTACCCTGTTTGCCTTATCATTTATATTCTTTTCTCTTATTCTCCTCCTGTGTCTCCTTACTCCTTCCCTCTCTCCCTCTCCCTAAATACTTCAATGGTAATTATGACATAAGCATAGTATAGTTATCAACATTAGGGAGTTAAACTTTGATATACTTCATAATTCCTACTGCAATGTGGTCACTTGACCCAGTTTCCTTGATAGCAATTTCATTCTTACCAGTAGTACAGAATCCCACCCAAGGGCAGGTATTGGATTTAGTTTCATGGTTCTGTAGCCAACTTCAATCAGCAATGTTTCCACATGATCCTTTTCTTTAATAACACTGGTGATTTTGAAAAGCACAGCCTATTCTCATTTTTCATCAAGAATTTTTACTTCTAAAAGGTATTTTATATTTATAGAGTAGTTGTGAAGGTAGTACAGAGAATTATCATATATCTTTGAGATCTATGTTGACATTCATTAAAACTAGTACATGCAGATAGGCATGGTGAGGCACACATGTGCTCCTAGCTACTTGAGAGGCTAAGGCAGGGGCTCATGAGTTTGAGGTCAGCCTGAGCACTTTAACAAGACCCTGTCTCAGATTAAAGCTGACAAAAAAGGGCTGGGGATCTAGTTCAGGTTGGAGTACACTTGGGTTAAATTCCCAGTATGAGGAAAAAAAGAGAAAAGAAATTGACATCCATGAGATACTACTAACCAAATTATAGACTTTCCTCAGAGTCACCATTATTCTGCTGATTATTTTTTCTGTTCCAAGATCTAATCTAGGAGACCACTGCATATAGGGTCCTTCTACTCTACACACCTTCTTTAGAGGTTCCCCCCTGGATGAATGATTATAATTAGCTTGCATACTTTTGACCAGAGAACTGGATACTTTGAGAGGTATCATATCTAGAGGCCTGTGATATCCATCTGTATTATTTATATTTTCCCCTTGTAAATAGTGATAGAAAAAATGATGCAAATATCCTGTTCTTCATCAAAATTTTCCTATGGACTTAACATTCATTAATACTTCTTACCTTCTACAAGTCACTCATCAGCCCTTAGCACACGTCTGTGATTACTGTATTCTGATGTATTTACTCACCTATCTGTTTTTTATAGAAAAGAACCCATGAATTTATTTTCTTACCATGGTTTATAATTCATTATTTCTCTGATGATTCTGTGCCTAAAGCTAGCTCCTGTTTCCTTGTGACATGCCATCATCTTATTTTGAGCACTTCTTTCTTTCTGGAATATTCTATAATATTTCAGCTTGCTAGAATCTCGATCTGTCCTACCTCCTGAAATCATGGAGTCATTAAGCCCTGGAGTCTGAGAATCCCTGGTCTCTCAGAATGGAGAATGTTGTAGAGACCATATTCTGGTGTTAGGCATGCCCACTTCTGGGAATGTCTTTACACCTTGATATTTTCAGTGAAGAATAGCATACTTTGTTTTTGTTCTACTCTTCTGGCTAAACTTTCCAGTGTAATATGGAATCAAAGCAGTGATTAATCCTGACCTTAAAGCAAGTCTCTCGGTCCTCTTACTCTGAAGCATAATAATTGTTAGATGTTTTTGGGATAATTTTATATCCTGTTGAAATGTTTGTATTTCCATTTTGTCTATTTTTATAAATACTTGTTTTGATTAACTTTTTCCTGTATATAGTTAGTATTTCCTCATTCTCTGTTAACCAATTTTGCACTCCTACAGGCATGTTTGATTAATTGATAAAAATTACCTCAGTGATATTTTATTTAGGAGTTTTGCATCTTACAATTTTGTTTCTACAATCTTTAATTTGGGAATTTTTATTTCACTTCCACATTATGAATAATTTCTTCAGATTTGTCTTCCAATGCACAAGTTTTTCTTCAAGGATTTTTATCTTCTATTTGTATTACCCAATGATAATAAAATAGAATAAATATATATTATTTATATTATATATGTTATAATGTATAATAACAAATATGTTTCATTAGTAGTCTTTTGACACTATCCTTTATGTTTAAAGTCTTTTGTATACTGTCCCATGAAGCTTCATGAGTTTTATTTCAGATTAGAATCTCACAATTCGTGTATCTTAAAACCTTGTGGGGGGAGAAGTCTAACTCTATTACCAGTTTCCCCTGCTGACTCTCAGTCATGCTGGTTCATCTCCTGGTGTGTCTGGTGATCTTCATTTGTGAGATTGTAACAGGCTAGTTTTAAATCAGATATAGTTTCCGTGAGAGAGATGTTTCCCTTGAGGTCGAGACTGAAGGGCGCTAGCGGTACTGGACTACTTTAGTTTATTCTAGGATCCTTGGGTTATTTTGTACAACTCAGATTCACTCTTCACCCCCTAGTTTGCTATAGATTTTAGGTTTCATCATAAAAATGAAATACTGCTCATGAGCTTACAGTCTATTTAAAGTTTAGTTTGGGGTGGTGAGAGTGCGGATATGAGTGTCTTAGCTTCCCTTGTGAATTATTCTTGTTTACTCTGAGTTCAGTAGCACAACTAAAAGTGTGCCTTACCAAGGATATAGTTGTTTTAGAAGAGTGGATCTTTCTTAATGCTGGTGGAATCTTTTTGATTCTGTGTTGGTGATTTAAAACCCAATTCACTAAATTGCTTCTACAATAAGTAGTGATGGGAGGAGGGTCACAATTACTTTAGTAGTTGTTCCTTGTGGAATGGGTGAGAAGTATATCAAAGTTTAATTCCCTAATGTTGATAACTATACTATGCTTAGGTCAGAATTACAATTGAAGTATTTAGGAAGACGGAGAGAGGGAAGGAGGAAGGAGACACAGGAGGAATCTAACTTTCCTAGTTCTGAGCAATTCCGAGCATATTTTGAAGGCTAACATGCTAGCACATTAGGGGCTCATTTTCCTCCATGAGGCTTCCCTTCTGCTTCCAGTGTATTTCTGTTGTGCATGGCTCTTGTGGGACCCTGCTTGTTGGGAAATTCTTGTGTTTGCGTTATTCTCCTTTGTCACAAGGATTATTGATACAAGAATTACATGCTTTACTTGGGAACTGACTCAATCCTCTTCTTTATTTTTTTTTTAAGATTTTATTTAAAGAGAAACAAAAGCATGTAAAGGGTAGAGATAATACAGAATTCCAAAAAAAAGATAAACAATAAGAAATCACTAGTTAATAAATTACATATTATCCTCTTAGAAATAGTTGTTCAAGTTACAAAATTAGAGCATACACAGTAGATAGTCAAACAGTGAGAGTGTAAACACCTACGCATGCATGAATCTCTACGAGTATTTCTACCCTTTCTGTATTAGAAGGAAAAACAAAAACTTAGCAAGACAAAAAACAAATTCCTATAAAAACATGAAACCAAAAGGTTGTATAAAACCACAGTACAAGGTGATCTACAGTGATTACTGTGTTGTTTCTTATTATCTTCAATAGAATGTCTATATCATCAGGCATAATTGAATATAGCAGTATAATTGAGTATAGCAGTAAATAACAATATTAGTAAAATAAAACATTGTAGACAGTATGAAACTTCAAAGGCAGGTAAAAATCAAACCAGAGTGGATATTCTAGTAGATCTTGTCATCTTAAGTGCAGTTGCCTATACTCTCAGACTTGATACTATCAATCATAACAGCGTTGAATAAAATCTATCAGTACAAAACAGCGATCCAACAAACCAGATTTGATTATAATCAGTCATGATAAAACTGTGTAGGTTTTACAGAGCTTTAGATTAAGTTAATAGGAAATTAAGGATGATTACCATACCATATCCTGTTATTGTCAGGATTACTGTCTGTGCCCTCAAATGTAGTACAGGTAGAATGACTGGAACAGAATATAATACATCTAAGCAAAGTAGTGTGAGTAATGTGTGTTTTAAATCCTGGTGCACTATAGCATATCAAGGCCATCTATGTTAGAGTTTCTAGTTATCCTTCTCTGCCTCATTTCTGTATGCTACTTTTCTGCCTTTGTTTAGTTTTCTCCTTCATTATATTGTCTGCCCTACTCATTGAGGCCTTTCTGCCACTGTTCCTAAAATCCTGGTATTTTTTTTTCTGTCTCTCTAGAATGTCCTTCAGCATTCTCTGCAGGGTTGGATTGGTGGTCACAAACTCCCCCAGTTCCTCTTTGTCATGGAAGCCTCTTGTTTCTCCATTAATTTGTAGCAACAGTTTTGCAGGGTACATCAATCTGGGCTGGAGGTTATTTTCTTTCAGGGCTTGGAATACTTCTCTCCAAGCTCTTGTTGATCTGATGGTCTGTGTTGAGAAGTCAGCTGTGATTCTGATGGGCTTACCTTTATAGGTAATCTGTTTCTTTTCTCTGACAGATTTTAATATTCTGTTTTTATATTGAATTTCTGGTGTCTTGATTATTATATGTCTGGGTGTAGATCTGTTTTGGTTGTAGGTGGCTGGAGTTCTGTATGCCTCATATAACCGAATGTCATTTTCTTTTCCCATGCTTGGGAAGTTTTCCTTAATTATTTCCGTGAATAGCCTTTGTAATTTGCCTGTATGTATTCCTGCTTCTTTGTTCACATTTGTTATTTTTAAATTGTAGATTCTCTTGTCCTCTTCTAGCCTTTGTATTGTTACTGCCTGTTTCCCTGTTATTTTTAAGAGGCCTTTCCTTTTGTGATCACACACTGCAAACTTGTCTTCAAGTTTTGATAGTCTATCCTTAGTTTCTTTTAAGGAGTTTTGCCAGCTTTCAATGGAGTTTTTAATTTCCTGGTAGTCTCTTTGAATCTGATTCATGCATTCTATATTTTCTTTATATTCTTTATTGAATGTTTCTCTCCTTTTTTTGTGTTCCTCCCTTCTTCCATCTGTATCATCCTGAGAGATGCTTCCTGAGAGCATTTCTTTTATTACTCTACTCATATCCTGCTTTATCTGATTTAATATTTCAGTTTTGAGCTCATCTACAAGGTCCCTAATGTATCTCTTAATGTCCATTGAAGCCATGTCTGATGTTGTGTGTTTGCTGCCCTCAGTCTCCCTTGTTTTTCCTTCTCCTGGATCAGGGCTCTCAGGGTTCTGGGCTGGGGTCCTCCTCCTGCCTCTCTCTCCTGTCATGGCCCTGGATTCCTCCACACAGGTTGCAGTGCAGGTCCCTGCCGCTTTCCCTGTTGGCCATGTTTCCTCTGAAGCACGCTGGCAAGGGAAATTCGCTCTCTCCTGCCTGCTCTTGTCACTGAGGTGTAAGCAGCATCTGCGTATGCCTGCCCCTCCCCACTGGGCCAGCCAAACTTCAGGGGCATTCACCTGGTTAGTGTTTGCTAGGCACAGGGAATCGATTTGGGATGTCTCATTGGGTCCAGGCCAGGGGCATGGCCCAGTCCAAGCAAATTGCACGAATCTGCTCTGGGGAGGGAGCAACCAACCGAAGTCACTGTCACTCCCAGTTTAGGCTCCTCCTGCCCAATTCCAACATGTCGTCCACCTGGTCGTGCCCTTCCCACTGTGGCAGGGGGTCTGATTCCCAGCACTGACCATGGATTAATGAAGGTCCCTTTGCTGGCTCTACTCTCCGTTGGGCTCACCAACCCCTGACTTCAGCGCTGCCGTGCTTCCTGTGAGTGGTGGTGGGAACGAGTTTGGGAGGCTCTGCCTGCCGGTACAGATTCAAGCTGGCGCAAACTTGGCAGGTCATCACGAAAACGCTGTGTCCCATAGTTTTTAGCTGTTTCAGTTGTAGTCCCGAAGTATTTGACAAGCTTTTTTAAGTTTTAATTTCCTACTGTGTCAAGAGGACCCATCTCCCTCTGTCTGGGTCTCTCCAGGGTGTTTTATTCTGGCATATGAATTGTTTCTCCCGGGAGGCTTTGTATTCTGTTGCTCACTGATCGGTCATCTTGTCTTCTCCTCAATGCTCTCTTGATCAGTGACGCTTAGGCAACTTCAAGTCTTGAAGAGTCAGTTAATTTTAGTTTAGGTCCTCATCAATAAAATGCTCCTAAAAACGTAGTGATCTCCCTGAATGATTAAGTTACGTGAAATGCATGTACCAATTTTATAACATGAACTCCACCATTCATATCACATGCATAAACAACAAATTAATAAAAAAAAATCCCTAGCATTCTTCTTAGTCATTAGATTACACTGGTTCCATGTGCCAATGGTGCTTCTGTCTTTCAGTAAGGTCTTTCACAAGATCATTATCACCCATTTGAGCAGAGATGTTTAAAAGGCTGGGTTCTGGAGTTGGATGGTTTTGTGTCAGTTTCCCATCTCTGCTGCTTACTGGCTCTGTCATGCTAGAGAAACTAACTTCTCGTAGCTTTAATTTCTTTATTTGTAGAATGGGCATAAATAAAAGTTCCTTCCTTTTTGTGGCCTTCCTGCCTTCCTTCCTTGTACTGAGAAATTATGGAGAAGATGCATACACAAACACTGGAGCTGGTCAGTGCCCTAAAAATGACAGCTTCTATTGTTAGGAAATGTTTACATGGTCCTTAGTGTATGAGGAAGTCTTTCACTGCCATGCTTCAGTATGCTCACCAGTCTGTTCATGGGCTATGCCTGGCCTACCTGCCATTCCTGTCAAAATTATAACTATTCATTAAGGTCCAGACCAGTTACCACCTTTGCTATTGAGTTTTGCCTCCTCTATCTAACAGATTCTTTTTCTGCCCTGTTTTCTTAGTAGCTGTTTGTACAATAGTTCTCCCCTTATATACAAACATATTCCAAAATCTCTAGTGATTGCCTAAAACCCAACATAGTACTATACCTGTTGTATTTATCATTTTATACATACATAACTATGATAAAGTTTAACTTAAGAATTAGGTACAACAGGATAGAACAATTGTAACAATCTACTGTAATAAAAGCCATGTGCATGTGGCCTGTATCTCAAAACATCTCACTGTACTCTCACTTTTTCACTTAAAAGTACTTTTAGCTTCTCTTTGGTGTATCTGAACTGCCTACAATATTCTGCTTCCATCATACATATAATAAGGATTACTTGAATGTAACCACTGTGATTCAGCATGAGTTTGCTAATCCATATAGCTACTGTGTGACTAAGGGGTTGGGCTCACCAACCCCTGACTATCAAGCACAGGAATACTGGACAAAGGACGATTTATGTTCAGGGTCAGACAGTGTGAAATTTCATAGCACTGCACAGTATAGCGTGCTATTAAAAACACTTAAGAATTCTGTTCATAGAATTTCCCACTCAATAATTTCAACCACCATCGACTGCAGGTGACTGAGACTAAAGAAAACCAAACCACAAGTAAGAGGGTACTACACTGCATTTCCGTTTATCACCTATTCTGTTTAAGTGGGTTATATGCTGTAATTGTGTAATTTGGTCACAAGAGGGCAGACCTGTCCTTGCTTGCCATTATTTCCTTTCTTGCCTCAGTTTAGATTCTCTCCCAGCACTTGGTTTGAATTGATTATTTTTATTTATTTATTTTTTTATCGATACTGGGGATCAAAATCACGACCATGCTCTTGCAAGATAAGCGCTTATGCCGCTGAGCTAAATCCCCAGCCCCTTGGTTTGAAGTGAAAGCATAATACAGACTTCATACAAGGACAGGTGGTACATCTTTGGGGATTATGTTCGGGGGTTCACTTCAGAAACTTGTCCAAGCTGCTTAACCAAGTGGGGTTTATTTTCCTGACAGAAGTCAGGAAGTGGAGCAGGTACAGATGTTGAAGGATGTGTGAAAGAAAATGGGCTCTTTAGCTATTCTGCATCCTTAGTGTGTGGCAGTCAGTCTCAGTGTTATGAGATGGTGTCTCCATCTTTCTCTATCACACCTGCCTTCAAGTCAGAAAGGCAAGTGAGTACAAATGGCAAAGTATGAAAATCTCTAGTCTGCAGCCATATTGAAGGGGGTTCTCAGGAAGCACCTTCAGGGACTTCTCATCTTATTGGCTAGGACTGGGTCACCTGACTGTGTTACTGCAAGGGAGAATGTGAGATTGAATGTTCTCTTTAGTTACTTTTCTCTCATTGCTGAGACAAAACACCCAACATCCAAAGTTAAAGGATGAAAGGTTTATTTAGCTCACAGTTTGTGGAGGTTTCAGCCCATAGTTGACTGGCTCCAAAGCACAGTGGCACAAGGCAGGGGGACAACAGTTCTTGGTGGTGGAAGACAGCAGAAGCAACAACAGAGTGAGCAAAGCAAGCCTCTTTCTCTCCCTTATATTGTAGGCAGTCTACCTACCCTAGGGCAGCTGTAGCACTCAAAAGCTTAGTGCCAGTATTGGACCATGAGTCAATCACAAACTCTAGAAGCCCATTCCTATGATTGCATAAGGCTTTGTGGGGACAACTAGACACAAGCCATAACCAATATTCAATATGAATATTGTTATACTGAACAAAATCAAAGTTGTATTAGAAAGGGAAAATGGGAAGTGCATACAGTATTGGGTTGGATGCTCATACTGTTTGTTGACACTGTTTTGTTGCAAACAGAAAAAACAGAATCCAGACAGCTTACTGCAAAGGGTACTGATATAGCTCATGAATGGAAGAAACTTTAAAAGAGTCAATGTTAGGGGAATTGTGAGAACTTCTTTAGGAAACAACTCTTTATTAGACTCAGTATTGAATAGGCTCTGACTGGCTTTGTTCTTCACTTCAGATTCTTAAATTTGATTGGCCAAACTGAGACTCTATTCTCACCCTGGCTCTGCTGGGTTTGTTCCAAGTAGATCAGGAAGCACAGAGATAGCCTTGTCTCTATCCTGACCCAGGTTTGTTTTTGTTTTGTTTTGTTTTTGTCTTTTTTGAGACAGGGTCTCACTATGAAGTCAGACTGGCCTTGGACTCACTTTGCAGGCCAGGCTGGTCTCAAATTTGCAAGACCCTCCTGCCTCAGCCTCCTGACTCCTGGATTTATAGGTGTGTGCCACCATGCCAAGTTCTGACCAGCTTTTAGGGTTTGTGCCCAAAGGTAAACATTTGAAGACAGGGCAGCTATTGCTAATGTCTTTGTCATAGAATAATTTAACAAACAGATTAGAATGCAGTTTTTCTAGGTTCTAGGATTGCAAATTTCAGCACTCCTCTGAGAATTCTCTTCTCTCTTTAGTGAGTTAGCAGTGTGTGATGTCTGGCTATAGATAAATATGTTTAATGCACAATGATTTCAAAAAGGCTGGAGGTTTATTTAATTTTTAAGCCCATTAGAATTTAATTAAAGCCAGTAAGAGAAACACTTGCTTTCACGTATGGTCAACAGTTAAGAAATCCAGTGATAGATTTTATACCTAAAACACATCTAGGACTGAAATGTTCAAATTATTGGCAAATCCTGCTCATCTTTTGGGGTCATCCTGGGGGAGAGAAGACAGATAAAAATCCTCTGCTGTACCAGCCTTTTCCTCTCAAGGACCTAAAGATGAATATGTCTTTCTTTTGTAAAATCCTAATATTTCCTTTTTTACAGGTCTGCTCATCTTATACAAGGTTGTTGGGGAAATAGAAGGTAAGGAAAACCTTATCATTTGTTTTCTTGCTACTTTTATCCTTTCAGCACCATCAAACAGAGCGTGTTGATTAACAGAGTGAGTTCAGAGTCTGACAGATCTGCATTTGAGTCTCCCTTTTGCAGCTCATTTTCAGTATGGTCATGGGCTAATGAAACCAGTGAACTTGGCCTCCCTGAGCATGATGGATTACTTTCCAGGATTAGTCCTTGCTAGGATATTTTTCTTGTGCATGAGAATATGTACACAGAGCATTTATAATGCCTTGGTCCTGAGTTTATTAGTTAACATTATATCTTAGAAGTCCTTTTGTACCAGACTATCTAAGTCAGGTGCAGACTTTTTAATGGCTATTGAGTGGTACAACAGCATGATTGTGGTGTCTTTGTTTAACTCATTTCTCATTTGTAGATGCCCATTTTCTTTCATATTCTTACTATTATGAATCACTGCCCTACAGCCTTAGACTTGTATCTTTATATATGTATGAAAATGTATCTTTGGAGACAAATCGCTTGAAGCATAATTGTCAAAGGGCTTGTGACATCTAGATTGTTACATATATAACCAAATTGTCTATCAGAAAGGCTGTGCCAATTATATATTTCCACTAAGAATGGTTTAGGGAAGTGTTTCCTGCAGCCTCATCAATGTTGTTTCTGGACTGTTTAGAATTTGTTGTTATGACAACAAATAAGTTTTATTTCTTTTTAAATTTTATTTAAAGAGAAAAAAAGCAAAACAGAAAAAAGGTAGAAACAATACAGAATTTCAGAAAAAAATAAACAGTAAGAAATCACTACTTGATAAATTACATATTGTTTTCTTAGACATAGTTGCTCAAGTTACAAAATTAAAGCATACAAAGTGGACATTCAAACAGTGAGGCTGAAAACAATTCTGTTCAGTGATCTAATAAAAACTTATCAATCCTACACACTTAAACATAAATGCAGTTATATCCTTTAGAGCACGTTCTTTTCCTCCTTTTACTTTTTAAGTTCATTATCTTTTTAGTTATATCCTGTTTCAGGTTACTCAGTACCTTACTGATTTGTTTTGTTGTTGTTATTTACTTTTTTAATCACCTTATATAATTCTGTTGCCTTGTTTTTGAGTTTCTCCTCATCCATGCCCCATAGATCAGCTTTGGTGGAGTTGGGAGTTTTTTGGAGGTATTTTGTTACTTTGTTATCTACTTTTTTTTGAAGTAGCAAGGAACAAGACAGAGCAAACCCTTGCCAGGCAGTGCAGTGAAATTGGTACAGAACTTCACAGCAGGTCACCAGGACAACAGCAATAGTCACAATGGTACATCCCGTTCTGTTCACCTTAGCTGTTCTTTCAGTCAGGTAGAGCAAAATGGAAGGAAATACCAAACTTATAAAACAGAATATTGAATAGAGCAGTACCATTAATCAGAACTGAGCAAAAGTGATAAAAATAATTGCCTTCAAAGAGATGGTAGAAGGAAATCCCCCTTACTTGCCACACTGCACACATTCATCCTCCCAAAGAGATACTCAGACCTCCGGCTCCCACTTGCTAACGGGGGAGAGAAGGATGGATCAATGTCTGATTCTTAGCCAGCACACTGGCAGGCCCCCAGCCACTTACCAGGGTGGTAAGCTGGCTGCCTGTTCTCCCAGCACCCCAAGTTCCAACATGATGCAGAACTCAGGAATCGCTGATAGTTCTCACCCTGGAGCAGTGGCAGCTTCACGTTTCATTTCTTACATCTCTTTAATTTTAAATATGAATATGCACCTATGTTTAAAAATGGTTTCCATTTCTTTTCTTACTGTGTCACTTTAAGAGGAATGAGAGGTAGTTTGTCTTCCAAAATTAATGTTCTAAGCTTTTTCTGAATTGATGGATTTGTTTCCTGTTAAAATTTCCTAACATACTTGTCTCTTTACTACGTTATGGATATGTAGTTTTTATGCAGTTGTAATGTTTTCTTTTAAAGTCTTCTGATAATCAGTTTTACTTTGGCTTTCTTTAGTTGAGTTGGGTGTGTGTTTTGTGTTTATATTGATGTTTTCTTGAATTTCTACAATTTTATTTTTTTACATTCTGATCCACTAGAATTTATCTTGACATATAAGTAGTGGTGATTTGTCTTCATTTTTACCCTGTAATTCCTGACTGTTATCCTGATACATTGTTGAGGATTCCACATTTTTCTCTGCTTTCAAATGCTACCTTTGTAAGAAATTCTATATGTTTGTATCAGTGTGTGTGTGTGTGTGTGTGTGTGTGTAGCTACCTTGACTACCAGTTCTGCTCCATTGATCTGCCTGTCTTTCTTGCAAAAGTGACAGTTGAAAAGGTACATGTACTGGTTAATTTGGTTCCTAAATTTAGATTCTACATTTTGTTTATAGCCTTAATGCCTCTTACTTGGTTTACATACTTTATTTTTTTGCTGGCCTCTGGATACTATGTATCAAATGAAGCAGTAATGTGCTTATGCAAGAAATTTGGCTCTGGACCTGGCAGGTAAAATAGGGTGGGGCAAAATGGGAAAAAAATAATACTTTATTCCAAATTATTTCCAGTAATAAATTGCCTTAGGGATTTGATGAAAATGCATGGAACACATGGTGTCTGGGGATTTATGGAGATCGGCAGAGGGTTAAGGACTCAGCAGTCATTCGGCTTCTGCGGTGTGCCTCCCTCCTCCAGCCACACTGCCTACGCTTTCTGTGTGGCGTCACCTCCTGCTTTTAGGGCTTGATTTGCTGTTGATGTCATTCCTTACGACGTTTGCACATCTGGTTCACCTCTGCCGGTCATGCTCTTCCCCAAGGTTCCCTCATTTCCTCATGATTTTTCCCCAACATCCCCCGTAAAAAAGTCCTTTTATTGCTCTCCTACCTCAAATGCAGTTCCACCTGGAGACGGTCTTTTTCTTCAAACAGTGCACTGCTTTCTGGCATATATTTATTCTGACCTTTCCCATGAACTGAACGTCTAGCATATGGCCTGGCATAACCATATTCAGTTGTTAACTGAGTGAACAAATGCACATTGCCACATTCTTACCATGACTGTGTGTTACTAGCATGGAACTAAGACACTGCTGAAAAGGAATGGTGTGTGAAAATTTTTCATTTTAAACCAAAATACTGAATTACCTCTTTCTGCGTTCCTTAAAAAATTGTGGTCCAGATGCATAGTCTCAAGCACTTAGCTAATGCATAGGTGAGAGTTTGTACCTGATGGATATTGGTCTTCAAGAAGGGAGCACAGAACTACGAAGCTCAGAGGTCAGGTTCCCTACAAGGAGCTGTGACGTCAGCAAGTGACAACCAACTCTTACTGTTGGTGAGTTCATGTCCAAAATGGTGCATTCAGAAACTGACATGTTTTAGGTTGCTTGTTGTCTGACTCCATTAAAAGATCGTGATCTCAAAGAATTATCCATGAAACGTGTTAAGTCTCACTTTCCTATTTTGTATTGAAATTATTTCTCCAACAGTATAATATAGGAAAGTGAGACATAAAGAACATGTTTCATGGATATTTCACCTTTAGTCTGACATCTAGAAAGTTTTGGGGGCTTTATAATTTTATACAGTAGTTTTGCTCCACATTTAAAATTGATAGTTGATTTTTTTGTTTCAAGGAACTCCCATTGTGGAAGTTTTTATGGTCTTTGCTTCTTTGCTATGCCTAGCATGTTCTAATTCATTTTAATTCTGTTTATTTTTTCACTTGGGAGCTTTCCTTAACCATTAGGTCACCTTTGCATATGTGGACATGTATACACACATGCACACACACACACACACACACATACCCACAAACATGCACGCTCGCATGCACATGCACACATGCACACACACACACACACACACACACGCATAGCACTGGCTTCCTTGTCTACCATCTGTAGTCTTGAGTGATGTTAAATGCTTTCATTTCCATCTCCTGGAAATGGTGCTCTCATTCCAGAATTGCACAGTCTTTTTTTTGTTTTTGTTTTTTTAGTAATAATGTTCTCAATTGTTTTTACCCATAGTATTTCCTCCCTATAGATTTTTTTCCCCAGTAGTATGCAAGTTTTCTCTTTTAGGCCTACCTACCGTAAGTATAAACTCCTTTTCATCTAACAATATTTAGTGAGTAAAAATCATGATCTCAGGTCTTCTTTTGCAGAATGAATGATTCCAATTATTTCAACCGTACTGCTTCTTGGCGCAGAAATGCAGTTTAATATGGAGTTACTTTATAGGGTTGAGCCTCTGTGTTTATTTTATTAGTGGTACTTATTTTTAACCAATTGGTTATCTTCTGAAAGAGTAGTCTAAATAACATATCTTTTCAGAGATGCTGACTTCCTTTATTGAATAAAATATAAATGAATATTTTATAAAACCAAAGTTTAGCTTTTAAGATTCTACTTATTTATACATATGGTGTAATCTCAGGTGAGCCCTAGAAATCTTATAACTGTATAAGTTTATAATCTGAATACAGTTTTGCCTCTCTATCTTTAAAAGTACTTTTGTTTGAGTGTTTTTCTAGAAGGTCTGAGCTAAGAAGGTATGTGTAGATGTGAAAACAGTGTAATAATTATGACTTATAATCAAAACAAGGCCAATAAACATTAGGTTTTTATATTTACTATGGAGATCAACATAGACCTAGAGCTGAACTTTTTAAAAACTTCATCCAGCTTTTTTTTTCCTAACTTTTTATGGCTTTCTCAATCACTTTACTTGTCTACTGTTTGAGGTTTTATTTGCTGATAAAGGCTGTTAACCAGTTTCAAAGTGGGAGAAATAAAGATACTAACACACACATGGCTGTATGCTTCCATACTGGGCTACACTGACCCTGTCTTTAGCAAAGTGAGTAGAAAAAGAACAAAGCCAAGATATTAAAGGAAAGCCTGCCATAGGTGAAATCCTGCCAAGGAACAGAACAGCAAACCAAACCAGGACATTTGTTTTAACAAACGAGAGACTTGAATTTCCTGCATCATTTTCTAATTCCAGAGAAAACCCAGTAAAACCACAATTAAAAGATAATTTGTAAGAAATGCACACATGAAAACTCAGTACAAAGTATTCTTTTGGCATACTGACCCTAGAGCTACCCAGGAAGTTAAGACATGATTGTGGGCTGGCTTCTCGCTGAGAGTCATTTCTTCTGGGAGTACCTTTATCTTTTTCTCTCTTTACTCAGTAGAGAGTCTTTAGATTCTTGCATTGTGGCCTCATCCCTCAGCTGCCATCTCTGTGGCAGGTGATGCTGAAAGCGTGCCCAGGACAGTGGGCACTATGTTCCTCTGCCATGTACCCTGCTGCTGTTGTCATTCACTTTCAGGAGTGGGGTGACTCTCTCCTGCCTCCACAGTGGGCTGAGACTCTCCTAACTTCCTCTGATTATGAGAAAGCATTTACAGAGTATAGCTGAAGGGATTTATAAAACACTCAGAGAAAAACAATGGTGTCTGTGTAGCATCTGCTCACAGGGTCCTTGATGCTTACCTAACTCAATGCTGAGTCCAGACCAGTTTTATTCTCATGGTCAGAAACTCCAAAACTGTGCTCAAGAGGCAAGGTGAAAATAATACCCTGCTTTTCCTTTCTTCTCTCTCTGGAGAGAAAATTCAAAATTTCTACAGTCTGGGTGATTGAGAGCACCCTGTGGGCCCTAAGAAAGACTTTACCAGATTAGCCTAGTTTCTCTGAAGCATCATCTTTCAAAAGAGGAAATCCTACCTTTAATAACCTTATTGTGTGGCTAGGGCATCAAAAAGGAGGTAAGAGAAGAGACTTTGTCAGGATGGAGGGACAGGATCTATTGCAAGATGGAATTCTATATAAAATGCTTTCTCAACATGTATCAGTTAATCATTTATCAATTTTTTTCACTTTTAATCCTCATTTCAAATTTATCTCCTTTTATCCACTCATATCTCCTTTTCCTTTCATTTGGAATTACAGTCATTTTCTTTTCCTTCTATCCAATTATGTTGTAGACATGAAAGCAGTATAAGTAATGCATTTGTATATTCCTCCCTGTAGGCTGTAATATCTGTAATTTAAAAATAAAGATCTCTCTTTCCTTTTATTTTGGCATCATCTCAAGCCAAGTTTATCTCTTCTATTTATAACTCCCTTGAGTCATGGCTTTGAATATTATCATATTCTACTTTAAGATATGTAAATGGACAGTCTACAAGCTACTTAATTTCAATCTTGATGGAATTAATTTAGAGATAATGTAAGAGCAGTTAATTAAAGACATTAACTGAAAATGACCAGGAAATGAAAAACATGCGTCTATCTGTATATTTGTAACTAATTAAAGTCCTGAGAAGAAAACACTTAGAAAACATTTTGAAACACTACTTCCATGAATGAATAACACACAAACATAATGAAATTTATATAAAAAAACACAGATATAGCTCAAGGCAGAAGCTAAATACAATTGGTGTGTTAGACAATGTAACTATTTTTTAACCCCTGGAGGATATCCTTGGTATTGTCACACTTGAATAATATTGAGATATTATTTTCTAGAATGTGTGACATTTGTGCTGCTAATGCAAAAGCAATGATAGATTAAACTATCAGTGTCTTGAGGAAATCAAAGCAGTAGAACTAAAGCCTATTAGTAATCACTGAATTATTTACCTGCATATACAATTATTTGCATATATGTATGATATACACACGTAGATATGGATATATGCGTAAGCGTAATTGATGCTCTTTTTTCTTAGCAGTTATATTCTGTGACCTCACTGAAAATTTTGGATTAGTGAATTCTGAACCACAGCTCTTAAGAAAATGCCAGAGAAGAATCCTGGGAACCTCTAGTTAGAGTTTCATCTATCATTCACTGTATGACTTTGTTTTATGTATGTTTCTGTTTTAAAATATCTTGCTTAAAATAGGTTGTTGGGCCGGGGATTTAGCTCAGTGGCTTAAGCACCTGCCTGGCAAGTGTGAGGTCATGAGTTTGATCCCCAGTACCAAAAAAAAAAATTAAAAAAAATAAAAATAAATAAAATAGATTGTTGATTTACTGTCAAAACTTTGTAATTGCTAAGCCTGAAGTAAACTTAACCAAGACATATTTTTTTTTTTGTCTAGCAACCATAAGACAGCACTTCATTACTATGTGTAGAGGTGATTTTATACAGCAAAATCATTCACAAGACTCATAAAAGTACCAAAGCATGGAACTAAAGAGTGTCGAAAATAGTCACTTGTATATATACTTTAGGATTTGAAGCAATCTGTAGGGACTCACCTTACCTTACCTGGGATGTATATATGTGAAAGCTCTGTGTCCTGAATGCCAAAGTGCAATAAATAATTTGGGGTTACAGATAAACTTTGGCAAATGGGGAAATTTACAAGAAGCCTTCATGAATAATGAGGATTTGTCACATATCTGTATGAATATGCACACACACACACACACACACATATATGTATATTCCAAATTTATTTAAGAATTTTTTTATGAGATATAAAAAGTATCCATTAACTCATCTATGAAGATATAGAGTAGCTCAGTGATTATCTAGATTGAGCTAGGGAGGAATTGGGAAATAAATGATAGCTAGCAGGCAGGATGTTTTGATTGGGGAAAACAAAAATATCCTGTTTGACTGTGGTTATAAGTTGTGCAGCTCTGTCAGTGTGCTAACATCTGTTAAAGTCTTATATTTTAGGTTATCTGTCCAAATTTTAGCTCCATAATTTTTTAAAGTATTAGTTAATTTTTGATTCTGGAGAATGTATCTTTGTATATTTTGGGAGATAAGATTGGAATGATGGCTAAAGCATTTCTGTTGGATACCAAAACATTTTAGGGATTGTTGTAAGCTGACTTAGCTACTGTTTTCATGAAATATCATTTTTAACTTGAAAGGTTACCTAATGACTATTGTTTTTCAGACTTAGTCATTTGGTAGATTTTGTCTTGAAAACCAGAAAAACAAAAAGAGCAATTTTATGTCAAAAGTTTTTTAAAAATTAAAATAGACATTGCTTATTCATTGCTAATGGTAAAATTCAAGTTTTGGAAAATCTATTTCTGCATCACAAGTTTTAAATTAGTACCAAAGAAGAAAATCTATAATTATCAGAAAAGAACTATTAAAAATACTTTTCCATTTTTCAACTACATATCTGTGTGAGGCTGAGTTCACTTCATGTACAATATCTAAATCAATACCTGGTGATGAGTACAAAAACAGAAGAGTCCCATTGTTTTCTTATTTATTTATCTATCTATCTATCTATCTATCTATCTATCTATCTATCTATCTATTTTTGGTACCAGGGATTGAACTCACGACCTCATGTTTGCCAAGCAGGCACTTATGCTGCTGAGCTAAATCCCCGGCCCCTATTGTCTTCTAACATACTAAACATTAAAGAGATTTACAAAAGTATAAACAATGCCACTCTCCTCATCAGTTTTTTAAAATGGAAAATAAATCTTTTTTCCATAAATTGGTTAATTTGTAATAGATTTATAGCTATTTAAAATTAGTATGTAGTTTAATATATTAAAATATTTTTAGAAATGTAGCTTTAATTTCTAATATGGTAAATATTGATAGATATAAACTACCTAAAAAGAAGCTCAATAAAGTTGTTTTATAGTTTAGGTAAAAATGCATTGACATCAAAAGATTAATGGTCACTATTATATAAAGATACATTACTATGTTCTGACACCTAAAATTAAATGTGCTAGCTTATCTCAAGAAATTTCTCCTTTTTCCTATTTTTATTATATTTTCTTTCAAATTTTATACTTATTACTATGTGCTTGAAGTACATAGTAATTACATTCAATATAGGGAGTTTGAACATGTACCTAGCACCTTACCTTTGTTCATTTTGTGTCCTCACCCTTGAATCACAGTCACGTCTGCAAAAGATCTATCTCTGTTTCTATCTTACTTGCTCTTGTGCTTGGTCTCCTCACTCTATTGGTTGTTATAGGTTTATTTTAGCTATTTCTGTGAGAAATGCTGTTGATTCTTTGGTTGGGATCACATTAATCTATATGTCAGTTTTGGTAGGATGGTCATTTGACAGTATTGTTTCTACTTATCCATGAAGAGGGAATATCTTTACATTTTCTGATATTCTCTTTGATCTTCTTTTTAGTGTAGTGTGCTATTACTTTCCCTGTAGAGATCTTTCACTTCCTTGGTTAGGTTAATTCCTAAGTAATTTTTCTATTAAGCTATCATGAATGGTATTGTGTTCCTAATTTCTTTCCCAGGGATTCATTATGGTAAGCTGGAATGCTATTTGTCTGTGTGTGTGTGTGTGTGTGTGTGTTGATTTTATTTCCTGCTAACTTGCTGAAATTGTTTATAAGTTGTAGAAGTCTTTTGATGGAATTTTTGAGGTATCCCATGTCAGGATCGTGTTGTTTGCAAATAATAGTAATAATAATAATAATTTGATTTTGATTACTATCTTTACCATACATAGCCCTTTGTTTCTTTCTCTTTCCTGATTGCTCTGGCTAACTTTTCAAATACTATAAACATCAGTATGAATACACTTGTCTTGTTTTTATTTTAGACAGAAAGCTTTTAGCTTTTCAACATTTAATGTGACGTTGGCATTAGACCTATCATAAATAGCTTTTGTCAGATTGAAATAAGGTTCTTCTGTATGAGTGCTGGCAAACCGATTTACACATGCCACAGTGGGCTTTTTGTTATCATTGAAAGTTCTAAAAGATTCACCATCACTCTTCTATGCCTAGTTTCTTCGGGGATTTTATCATGAATAGACATTGGGTTTCACCAAATGTTTTTCCTACATCTGTTAAAATGATCATGTGATTTTTGTCTTTACTTCTATTTATGTGATGTATTAGATTTATTGTTTTGAATATGTTGAACCAGCCTTGCATTCTATGGATAAATCATACTTGGTCATGATGTATAATCTTTTTAGTGATTTGTTACATTCTGTTTGCAAGTATCTTGTCAGAGATGATGCACCTAGGTTCATTAAAGAGATTGGGCAGTAGTTTTCTTTTTCAGTTGAGTCTTTGGTTTTAAATCAAGGTAACGTTCTCTTCCAAGAATGAGTTTAGTGAAACTTCTTCCTTTCAACTTCAGTAAGGATATTATGAAGAGTATTGGCATTAGATCTTCTAGGAAGTTCTACAGAATTCAATGATGAATGCATTGGTTCCTGAGTTTTTCTTGATTGGCACATTTTTAATTACTGCCTCAATTTGATTGCTGGTTATTTATACCTTCTTGGTTCAATTTTGGTAATTCACAAATATTTAGGAGTCTCTCCATTTTTTGTGGATTCTCTTATTTATTAAAGTACTGGTTTTTAAAGTAAATACTAATAATATGGATTTCAATAGTGTCAGTTGTGATTTCATCCTTTTCATTTCTGATTGCATTGATGTAGATCTTTGCTTTTTTTGGTAAGAGTGGCTAAGTATCTTTTTTGTTTATTCTGTAGAAGAACTAGCATATGATTTGTTGACTTCTTGTATTGCCTTTTATTCTGAATTTCATTAATTTCTATTCTGATCTTTATAATTTCCTAGCTTACACTGGCTTCAGGTTTGGACTGTTATTTTCTATGTATGATTTTTATGGTGAATCATTTTGTTGTTTGGGCTTGCTCTGTTTTTCTGAGGTTGACATCCAGAGCTCTAAACTTCTTTCTCAGGACTGCTTTCATTGTGCTCCACTGGATTCTGGTATGTTGTACTGGCATTGTTGTTTGGTTCTTGGAAGTAATTTCTTCTTTGATTTGTTCTGTGACCCACTGATTATTCAAGGATGTATTATTTAATGCCCATATATTTGCATAACATCTGTGGTTTCTTTTGCCACTTTTTTTCTGGTTTTATTGATTATGATCTCATAATATGCA
The DNA here is from genome assembly GCA_004027455.1 of Hydrochoerus hydrochaeris. NCBI lineage: Eukaryota > Metazoa > Chordata > Mammalia > Rodentia > Hydrochaeridae > Hydrochoerus > Hydrochoerus hydrochaeris. The sequence continues at coordinate 66,895 of PVLA01003758.1, forward strand.
TAAGGCTGATTTTTATTCTTTTGTATTTGTTAAACATCTTTCATGGACTAGTCTGTGGTCTACTTTGAAGAAATTGCCATGTGCTGCCTAGAACACTGTGAATTCTTTTGTTACTGGGTGGGGCACTCTGTAGATATTAGTAAGTGCACTTTTTCAAAGGTGTGGTTCATATCTACTTCACTTGACTAGGGAAACCTATGTGGATTTTGCTTCTCCCAAGGGCTTCTGGGGGAGCTTGCAGGAAACCAGAGTGTGGTTTTGTGGTGAGAACAGTGCACTCTGAGAGAAGACCAGAGCACTTGGTTGGAAGAGTTCTCATGTTTTTTTTGTCTTTTTTCCAGTGCTGGCAGATGAACTTAGATTTTCATATTAAAGATATTGCTCTGCCACTGAGTTACAGCCCAACCTCTTATTTTATTTTGAGACAGGGCTTCACTAAGTTGTACAAGCTGGCCTTGAGCTGTGAGCCTACTGCCTGAGCCTCCTACTAACTGGCATTGCAGGAGTGTACTGCCATGCCAGCAGGCTCAGACTTTCGGCACGGAGGTGTCTGTATCTACAGGTGAATGCTAAGTCTCCCCATCCAAACTGACTTAGCTCTTCAGTGTTCTTAAGCGTAACCCTCACTGCTAGGCAGACCACAGCTTTAGCTAGGAGCTTCCACCCAAGGTTGCTTACAGCTCACCTTTTAAGTTTCTCCCTGTTACAGCCCTCTCTGGCATGGGAAGGTTGTCATTACTTCACATTTGATCCCTTCTACCTCATTCACTGTTTGCTCTCTCTTTGTTCCCATGTTGCCTCTTAGACAGATCAATGACTGTTGTGACCTGTGTCACTGTGGACACAGTGTGATGGTGACTGTGGTGGTGATGTAAAGGCAGAGGAGGTGATAAGGACCAAACAGCCTTGAAGACACACTTCTGTATCAACAACTCATGCAAAATAGGCAGGCATGTAATAGAAATACATTTCTTGAACTTTTATTTAAAAAAAGGTGTGGTTCAACTTTGATACTTTTGATGCTGCTTTTTTTTTTTTTTGTCCAGTTGGTCTGTCTTCTTTTTATAGCAGGGTACTGAGGTCCCTAATTATAATTTTATTGATGCTTATCTATTTTATGTCTAGTAGTGTTTTCTCTTTGAAAAACAATAACAAAGAATAAAAATGATGACACAGACATTCAAAACAAAATAATAGGAGATTAACACTGGTTAATATATTTCATATTGTCTTCAAAGTAGTTGTTCAGATTACAAGATATAGTCATAAAAAAGGGATCAAATGATAAAACAATGAAAACACAAACTTTTCTTTTTAGTGAACTAACAGATCAGTAGTATAGTTACCTATCACACACACACACACACACACACACACACACAAACTTTTATTCCTTTTTTCTTTTCTCCTTTCCCCACCCCAGTTGTTCTTTCCTGTTGAATTCTTTCTTTCCCTTTCCCTTTTACAATATCTATTGCACATTTTGGATCTTATTTACTCTTTCAGTTTTTTATACTAGGGAGACAGTATGATATTTACACATAGCAGTCTGATTTATTCACATATGAGTGTGGTCTCAAGTTGCATCCATTTACCTATAAAAGCCTCAAATTTAGCCTTCCTTATAGCTGAGTGATACTCCATTATATAAAAATACTATGTATTTTTTATCCATTGTGTAGTTGATGGGCATTTGGGTTGTTTTCAAGATTTAGTTGTTACCAATTGTGCTGCTATAAACATGAGGGCACATGTATTGCTGTGGTATGATGTTTTCAGTTCTTCTGGGAAAGTACCCAGAAGAGGAATAGCTAGGTTGAATGGGACCTCTATTCCTAATTTTTTGAGGAATCTCCACACTGATTTCCAAGGTGAAGTTGGGTACTCCAGTGTTCAGAGCGTGTATATTTATCATTGTTATCTCTTCCTGTTGGCTTGTTCTCTTAACTAGCATGTAGTGACATTCTTTGCCTCTTATGATTAGTTTTAACTTGAGGTAGTTTTGTCTGAAAATAGCATACCTACTCCTGCTTGTTTTGGGTCCTAGTGCAGGTGATATTGTTTTCCATCCATTGACTTTTAGTCTCTGTGAGTTTAGTTTCAGATAAAATGTGTCTCTAATATGCAGCACATAATTTTATCTCGTTTTTATCTACTCTGCCAATTTGTGTCTTTTGATTGGGATGTAGAGTCTATTCACACAGGAAGTTGTTACTGTGAAGTATTGACTTATTCCTATTGTATTACATTTTTCTACTAATTCATTTGTCTTTCTTCTGCTTAACCGTTCATCCTACCTGACATATTCGTTCTGTTAGACTTTTTGGCACCATTGTTTTTTCTAAGTTATCCTTGAGAATTTTTTGAGTGCTGGTTTAGTGGTCATGAATTTCTTAAGATGTTGTTTGTCATGGAAAGACTATTTCTCCACTGGATTTTTAAGACATTTAAGCAGGATGTATTATTTTGGGTTGGAAGTAATTTTCTTTTAGGGCTTAAAGCATTTCACTCTAAGCTCTCCTGGCCCTTGAGGTTTGTGTTGAGAAGTCTGCTGTAACTCTAATGGGTTTACCTTTATATGTGGTTGCTTGCTTTTTCTCTAACAGCTTTTAAGAGTCTTTTCTTGCGTTGAATATCTGAACTTTGGACTATTGCATGTGTTGGAGAAGTTATTTTCTGATTGCGCCTATTTGATTTTCTGTGTGCCTCATTTCTCTGTTAAATTCCTTTCCTATTCCTGGAAAGTTTCCTACAGTTATTTCTATAAACCAGTTTCTCATGCCTTTTGTGCTAAATTATGATTTTTCACTAATTCCAATTAATATTAGATTAGTCTTCTTCATGCCTTGGATCCACTTTCCACAGTCTCTTGTTTTTAAGGGATTTCTGAGTATATGGTCACCTGCATCAGATGCATCTTTTAGTACTGACATCATCTTCTCATGGGTCATTTATGCTCTTCCACAGAGGTTTTATCACTTGGGTTTTTGTTTGACACCTTTTCAAGGGCTTTTAATTCTTTGGTAAATGGTCAGTTATATTTTGTCTTGTTTAGCTTTGCTAGCTTGTTATTTATATGTGGTGTAAGCTCACTGATCATGTGATTATTAGATCTATTATCTTTAGTTATATTATCTTTGAGCTCACCTAAAATGTAACTGCTTTGTTGTTTGGCTTCTCTTAATCATTTCATATAATTCTGCTATTTGGTCTTTGATTTCCTCTCCATCAGTGCCCCATGAGTATTTAGTTGACTAAAGGCCTCTCAGAGTGTTTGGAATTTGTGAGGATACATTTTGTTGCCTCTTCTTCTGTTTCTACTGTGCCTATGTGAATGCATGTGTGTGCATACATGGATGTGCCTGTGCATGTGTTTGTGGATATGTGTGTGCTGAGGATTGAGTCAGTTATAATAGAATGACTTTGCTGCTAGAACAAAGAGCTCCTTGGTTACTATCAGTTTTCCAATGATGTGCTCTGAGTCTGGCTAAATATAGCTTTTTACTTGTGTCCCAATATGCCCACCTCCATTAATGTGGGGAGAGAAAGGTTCAGTGTAATTGTCTTAGCATCCAGTTGTCCAGAAATGAACTCCAGTATTGTTCATGACACAAAGAAAAACTAGATATTGGTACACAATAAAAACCAGTTAATAGCAACAACTATGTCCCTCTGGCAGTAGCAACTAAGTCAGCAAAAATAATAGAGTCACAGACAGACTAGATATTGACATAAGTAACAATGGAAGTTACCCCTGTACTGGCCTTAATGATAGAAGAGAGCTCTGTAGTTGTAACATAGACACAAAGATAAATCATATATTGACATATAGTAAGTATCTACTAAATGCACCAACTATACCTCCATTAAAATATAAAAAACTTCAGCCATAATAACAGAGTCAACTAAAGATTAGTAAAATTTATACTAGTAGAGATGGAAGGAGTGGGAAATGGAAATGAAAGAAAAAACGAAGTAAAATTCGAAAAATAAAGACAGGAAAATGAGAAGGAGGAGAGGAAGATGAGATAAAGCATCTTATTTATGAGTGACCTGTAATTAATGGAATTAGATAAAATAAGAAAATTAGAAAGAATGAGGAAAGAATCAGGAAAAGAAGAACAAAAAGCAAAATGAATAAGAAAAAGGCAAAGAAAAAAAGAGAAAGAACTACAACCATTGAAAACCATTAAAGGAGAGAAATGAATCCTGAAAGATTCTGCTTTGTTTGAATAGGTGGGGTTTTATATGCCAACTCTGCACTGTTGGAATCCAACATATATGGAGCAGCGGTAGTGAGTTGCTCCTGAGACCTGTTTTGTTTCTAGTCATGTTTTTGTGAGTGAATGCTGAGCCCTGCCCTGCCTTCCCCCTGGGCATACTCAGCCAGTGGTTCTCCACTAAATTTCTATTCCTGTCACTCCTACTTTCTCTTTCCCTCTGTTCCTCCCATGTTATGGCATTCTGCATGTAACGTTATGACTTAGACTTTGGAAGATGAGAGACCCTGCTTCCAAGATCTCTCTGTCTTTATGTCCCAGGTTGTTGGAACTATCCCAGCCAAGGTTTACCCCTGAAGACATTGGCATATGGGAAAAGCAAGCAGATCTCTGAGCTCCATGTTGGAGGTAGGCAGTGGGGCAGTGGTTCAAACAGTCTGTTGGCCTTCATGCCATCACTTTCAGAACCGGCCTCCTCCAAAAGATGTACATAACTGGCCTGGCTTCTCAACTCAGACTGTAGCACCACCAGGTCCTGGCCAGCCTGCATGAACTATAGCCTGAGTTAGTGAACTCACTGAATTTCCTTAAATTTATCAAGAAGTTTATGTACAGCCCACCTCCTCTCTCTGACTAACTCCTGTGGCCATCGTCCATCCAGTCACTGTGCTTGGGTGACCTCAGAAACCCTGAGGGGTAGTTGTTCTGTAGTTTAATCTTAAACATTAACACCTTTCCAAAATGACTTGTAATTGAATACTTTCATATATGGCAGATGAGGCACTGGACTTTTTTTCTACTTCTAGCCTGCCATGCAGGAGGAGTCACTTTTCAAGTAAAACTGCCAACTATTTTTGCAGTTTTCAACAACCATGGGCTTTTTGTTGTTGCTTCTTCCCGGAGCTGCAACCATCTCCTGGCTGGCCTTGTATTAGTAGAGATAGGTCCTCTTTAGTGGGACCCATGGTAACCTTTCCAAACTGCTTTATTCTTTTCTATGTATTCTGCTTCCATTTCTCCAGCTTCTCTGCAGTTTCTAATTTTCCTCTCACCATTCTCTCAATTCCCAGAGACCTTTTTTGTTTTCTAGGTGTCTCAATTCTGGATTACAGAGGAGCTGTACTTTAGCAATCTCAATTTCACCATTTTAAATCTTGAAAACAATTTCTCATTCTGAGAATTATTAGAGAAGCTCAACAAAATACAGTAATAGCCATCTGTTTGAAGGAGTTTGAGAAGTTCCAATGTAGTCATAAATGAAGAGACTAAGATCCAAAAGAAAAAGGAAATACATTGAATGAGGTATGACATTTCTATGCTGTTTTGTTCTTCAAAACACTTGCTAGTTTATAATTGTCATGAGTGGGAAGGTGAGACACTGAGTAAGACTTTTTAGCAATCTTAGGGTTTGAAGAAGTAGAATTTGTGTTAGGCTAATAAAGCATAATATATGCCATAGTTTCACAGAAAAAGAAAACTTCACTCTGACATCCTGCCTTGCTTTTCTTTTGAGGCATTCTCTAGTTTATAAAGGTACGGGCAGCTGACAGAAGTATTATAGTTAACCATGATGGTCATTTGAATAAGAAATGCCTCGCTGATTGATTTAGCACAGTTCTGGGTGTATCTGGGCAACTGACTTACTGAAGATGCAAGACCCACCCTGGGTATGGGTGGTACCAATCGATAGGGTAGTAGCCAGGAGGGAATTAAAATGGTAAAAAGAAAATTTCATTTCTGTTCCTTTGGAGGAGCTCTAGTCTTCACTGTCACCTTCAGAAATCCATCTCTAGGCTTCTAGCATAGACTTTTCAGCTTTTCAGCCCAGATTTTTTTCCATAGAAGTTTGAGCACATTGAATTAGGCTTTTTCAAAATAAAAAAGAAGATGTGTTATGGTCTACTGAAAGCTTACATTGTGCCAGTCATTTAAAAATGCCATCTCATACCAGGGATCTTAAAAGCTTTTCTGTAAAGGGACAGGTATTTTATGTTTTCAAATTTGTGTGTTTCATGGTTTCTTTTGTAAATTCTTACCTCTGTAATTGTAATGACAAAACAATCTTAGACAATACCTAAACAAATTGCAATTGTATTCCAATAAAACTTTAAATTGAAAAAACTTAAATTGAAAAACATAGCAAGCTGCTTAGCCTGTGGGCTGTAGTTTGCCAAACTCTGACATTTACTCTTACATAGTTCTCACAACAACATAATCAGGTAGGTACTTTTGTTATCCTTGTTTTATGCACTACAAGGGCCCACAATAATTACAAAATTTTCTCAGGATTGTAAAACATTGATAGTGAAACTGGAATTTTAATCCCAGTAGTCTCATTAAACAGTGTAGGCCCAACAGAGTATTGCATTGAATTTGCCTCTAGAGTAGAGATGATATCAAAAAGATACATTTATATGTCCATCATACATATGAAGTCTCAAGTACAATATCATGATTTTACCCTATGTAACCCAATCCTTCACCCAGTGAGATAAGTGATATTGTCTTTTCTTTGCCAGTGAAAACATTAAATGAGAGCTTACAGAATTTTCTTGGAGTCATACAATTAGTAAGTAGTACATTCTAGATTAGAATTTGGGTCAAATTCATATAAATCTGTGTCCCTCTCACGAGAGACAACAGAGCATACTGATAAAAAATAAAATCAAATTAAAAATTCCATAAGAAAACCCTCTATATACTTTACTTCTCTCATTTAATAGTGGTAACAACAGGCTGTGATGTACTCAGAATAAATGCTGTCTTAGTTGTTTTCTGAACAAACTACCAGAGATTGGATGGATTAAACAACAATAATGTTCCTTCTCATGGTTTTGGAGGCAGGAAGTCCAAGGCTGAGATTCTAACTTCAGTTTCTGGTAAGGGGCCTCTTCGTGGTTTGTAGGTGGTTGTCTTCTTGCTGTGTTTTCATAAGCCATGGAGAGGAAAAGTTCTGTACCAAATCTTACATGGGCACTAACCCTATCACAGGGTTCCTACCCTCATGGTTTCATCTAAACTTAGTTCTCCTTCAAAGCTCCCACAGGCAAAACTATCACAGTGGGGTTTGGGGTTTCGGTACACACATTTGGAGAGTGAAGGGGCACAGTTTAGTTCATCACAGTGAGTGAAGGGAATGGATATAAGAAATGGATGAGACAACATTAGAGAAATAAGACCAGAATGAATACACACTTCTCAGATGAAGAGACACAAATGGCAAATAAATACATCTCAGATGAAGAAATACAGATGGCAAATAAATATATGAAAAAATGTTAAACATCATTGATTATTTGAGAAATGTAAATTAAAACAATGGTAAGATTCCATCTCACTCCAGAGACATATCATAAAAAAACCATCCAATAATAAATGCTGACTGGCCTGTGAGGAAAAAGGAACAATTCTCCACTGTTGGTGGGAGTATAGACTGATGCAACCATTGTGGAAATCAGTGTGGCAGTTCCTCAAGAGGCTAGCAGTAGAGGTCCCATTCAACCCAGCTATTCCCCTTCTAGGTAATTTCCCAGAAGAATTGAGAACATCATACTTCAGTGATATATGTGCACCCATGTTTATAACAGGACAATTTGTAATAACTAAACCTTGGAAACAACCCAAATGCCCATCAACCAAGGAATGGATAAAAATGATGTGGCATTTTTATACAATGGAGTACAACTGGGCTATAAAGAAAGACAAATGAGGCTTTTATAGGTAGATGGATGCAACTTGAGACCATACTCATAACTGAAATAAATCAGACTTGCATGTAAGAGCATCATATTGTCTCCCTAGTGTAAGAAACTAAAAGAGCAAATAAGATCCAAAATGTACAAAGAGGTATTGTGAAAGGGAAAGACACTTCTTAAAAGGAAAGAAAAACTAGGATGGGTGAAAGGAGAAAAGGGGAAAAATATATATGGTAGCTAAAATAACTGTACCGACTGTATTAGTTCATTGAAAGGAAAAGTTAGTGCTCATATTGGTTGATCAACTTTGCCTGCCTATATCTGGTAATCTGAGCAATGGTTTTGAAGACAACAACATGCAGTATATAACCACTGTTAATTTCCTATCATTTTGTTTTAAAATTCTGTATCATTTTAAATTATTAAATTCTCTTCAAGATAGTATCAGATCATTCATCTTCAGATTGAAGATGTCAAGCACTAATATAAGAATAATAATAAAATGGTGATGACCCAGGAGCTAAAAGTTTTAGAATCGAGCGGAGTGACAGTATCAAAAAGGCTAAGGTTTGATATAACCCAATGACATGAGGTTCAAAACCCATTTTTCCTTTAAGTTTTTAGTCAGAAAGGGTAATGAAATTGCCTTCAAATCAGCAAGATGCAAAGGGAAAACCTTCCCACTTCCTTTTACCTAATGGTTAAGAGTTGTGGTAGGAAAATGAGAGGGCCATAGGGAACTTGTGTCCTCAAGTGAGAGCCCAGTCTCAAACACAGAGTAAGAAAGTGAAGGGGTCTTGGTGTAATTTTTGCCATTGATGAGATATATATATATATATATATATATATATATATATATATATATGAGCTGTATTTTTAATTAAGGTTTCAGATTAGAAGCAGGAGATAAGTGGAGACAGAAGGCAAAAATCTATGTGTAAACCATGTGCATAGTAAAGTATAAATGCATGATCATCTGGGAGTTTGATATGGTGCTCCTTGTGGTGGCTGTACAATATAGAAAATGGTGAATTCAGTGTATCTAGAACTGGCCAGGTTGCAGAACTCCCTCTTATTCTCACAATGGGAATAGAAGATCCAGAAAAGCATTGATCCTGATATACTTGCTCCTTCTTACCTCTTCCTTGGTAAAAAGGCAAACACTGAGAAGGGACACCTGTCTCAACCTTATTTGTTGACATGTGTTATGGTTTATGTCAGCCCCCAAAGTCTCATGCAAACATGAGAGTGGCTGAATCTAGCATTTGTAATTGGTTCATTGTCTGGCACTGGGATTGGTGGTGTGAGTGCTACTCCCGCCCAGGGGTGGAGCCAACATACTGTGTAGCGGCAGGAATAAGGTGTGTCTCTTTTTTGCTGTTTGTGCTTGCTGTTTGCAGCTGCCTTGACATGCCCCTTGGAGCATGTCATTTTTCCTTGGAGCTGAGTATGGACCAAAACCTCCAACCTGTAAGAAATAATCCTTTCCTTCCCTAACTTTGTGTGTCAGGTATTTTGTCCCAACAATGAGAAAAAAAAAAGTAAGATAACATGTTAACTTTTAGGGAAGTTACATGTTATTGCAAGAATAGAAGGCCCTTCTTTCACATTGAAAACTGGAGTAGGAGTCATAGAAGAGCTGGTCTGTGTCCCAGTAAGCAGGCTTCCCTTTCCTGAGTTGATTAACTGCTCATTCATATGGTCTTGCTCTGTGCTGTATCTTTACATATGGTGGCACCCTTGTGGCACCCTAATTTCCTAATAATCTAATCTGTGAATACCACTTCCATCTTTCGCTCACTGATTCCAGTTTTCTAGTCCCACAGTCTGTCAAATCCAACTGGACATTCATTTATTGATTCTTTTTGTTCACCACCACCATAATGGCCTCACTTTTCTTCTTCAATTCCATAATCATCATTACTTTTCATATATCCTGATTCACCCTCATTCCTTTCTGCCTGTACCTGTGCAGCTGAGTGTAGCTAGGATGAAGCATAGTGGGTCTGATTTGGTCTCACTTTAAATTCATAGCTATAATTTCCAAAGAGATACTATTTTAAGTTTGTTGCTAACGTGTTAATTGTAAATAGTAATGGGATTTGGTGTGATATTGCCATATATACATGCCCTGGTCAAATAGAAACTCACCTTTTTCATTCTCCTTACACATATCACCATTCTACAAAAATCTAGTACTGTAATCACTGTCTGGCTTTCAGGTAGATATTTTTTAAGCTCCATAAATAAGAGGGAACATATGGTACTTGTCTTTCTATGTCTGGCTTATTTTACTTAAAATAATGCTTCCCATTTTGCTGTACATTATAGGATTTCATTTTTTCCAAATGAATTTTGCACATTTGATCTTTCCACCTTAGTCTCCAGGTAGCTGGGATTATAGGTGTGTACCACATCACTGCAGGGATTTCAGTATTCTGTAGGATTTAATAACACTCCATTGCATATATACTACATTTTCTGTATACAGCTATCAGGAATTGGGCTACAGTGAAAATCAGCATGTAGACACCTTTTTGGTATGCAGATTTTATTTCCTTTGGATATATGTCTAGGCATGGGATAACTGGCCCTTATGATAGATACATTTTTAATTTTTTGAGGAGCATCCATTCTGTTCTCTGATAGCTGTACTAATTTACGTTCCCAACAGTGCAGTTGAGTATCTTTTTCTCCACTTACAGGCTGGTATTTATTTTCTTTAACATCATTATAATTGGGGTTAGATTATAGGTTTGTTTTGCATCTTCCTGATAACCAATTATATTGGCAATCTTTCTCATTTGTTTCTTCACCAGTTGTGTTTCTTATTTGGAAAGTGTCAAGTTAAATTTTTGTGTATTTTTGTTTTGCTAAGTTTGAGTCCTTCGTATATTCTAGGTACTAACCCACAAATATTTTCTGAAATTGTGCAAGTTGTCTTCACTCTGTTCTTCCTTTTGCTGTGCAGAAATTTGTTAGGACTCTCAATTTTGGTAGTCTTGTGCAGAAAATCACTGTACCAGTGTTCAAAAGTGTTTGCCATATATTTTCTTCTGAATTTTGGTGTTTCAGATCTTGCATTTAGGTCTTTGATCTTGAGTTAACATTTTTACAGGAAGATAGTGATGAAGTTTTAGTCAGCTCATGGATATCCAGCTTCCTCTTATATCATTTACTCTACAAATGTATTTTTCTATGGTATATTTTTGATACCTTTGTCAAGAATCAATTGGCTGCTGGGTATGATGGCACACACCTATAATACCAGGCCTCAGGAGGCTGAGACAGGAGGATTGCTGCAAGTTCAAGGCTAACCTGGGCTAAGTGAGTGGAAGGCCAGCCTGAACTGCATATCAAAATCTTGCTTTAAAAAAAAAGAATCAGTTGGCTGAAGACAGGCTTGTTTGTTGGATCTACTCTGTTCTATTGATCTGTATGTCTGTTTTCATGTCAACACCATCCTGTTTTGATTATTACATCCTTGCAGTATATCTCAGCAAGGTCAAGTATTTTGATGGCTCCAGGTTTGTTCGTTTTTTTAAAAGAAATATTAGTACATGCTTGATTACATGATTACATTTGGTACAGTGTACCAAATGGATATAATGCATAACACATTCTAATTCTTTTTACAGTTCTCCCCCTTCTCTTACACCTTTCATCCCTCCATCTCTTGATCTCTTTTCCATTTGCAAAAGTTCTACCTGTTTCCTATTATCTGTCTTTTATTTTGCTCTCTATTTATACTTTGGGTTTCTCATATAAGAGAAACAAAAGAATATTTAAGCTTGTGTGTCTGTTCTGTTTCTTGTAATACGGTCTCAAGGCGAAACCATTTTCTTACAAATGACACAAATTTATCCTTCATAGCAGAGTAGTACTCCATTGTGCATAAATACCACTTTTGTTTTAAAAATTTGTTCATCTGTTCATGGACATATAGGCCATTTCCATTCTTTAGCTACAGAATTATGATTTGCATTGCTATAAACATAATTGGTAGACTGGTATCGCTACAATATGATGTCTTTAATTCTTTCAAGAAGATGCCTAGAAGGGGAAGAGCTGGGTCAAATTGAATTTCTAGTTTTAGTTTTTGATACATCTCTATACTGATTTCCATAGTGGTTTTACTAGTTACTTTCCTACCAACAATGTAGAAGTGAAAAGAATGTGTATTCTGTATCTACTGAATGGAATGTTCTGAAACTGTTATGAAAAGTGCTACAATGCAGTTTAATTCTAATATTTCCATGTATTTTTTTTTGTCTGAGCAATTTATCTGTTCTTGAGAGTGAAGTATTACAATCTCTAGGATCACTGTATTAAGCCTATCTTTCCTTTTATATTTAACATTATTTTTTACAAAATTGGCTGCTCCAACATTGGTCAGTACAGATTTTACAATTGTTATAGTTTCTTGTTATATTGATCCCTTGCTCTTTGATGTGGGCCCTTCTTTGTCTCTTCTTACATTTTTAAAACAATCTATATTGTAAGATATTAGCATAGCAAATTTCCATTTGTTTTAAGCACTTGTCCTCTAAGCAGTCAGGGCTGCAGGCCCAGATGCTTCAGGTGCTGGGAGCACGGCAGGAAGCAAACCACCCCTCCTTCCTCCTTGCAGTGCCTGTCCTGGGATGGGAGGCTGGCAGCATCCTGGACTTCCTTTAACCCCCAACACACACTTCATCAGCTGTGTATGCCTAGGGCCGGGGTGACAGCCAGAGCCAGGGGATTGCCCAGAGCCCTAACACATCCCCGTGGGTGGGAGAGCTGCAAGAACCATGATGTTCTCTCCCCACTCTCTCTATTAACAGGGACCTGAGCCTGACACAGGGAAGAGGGGTAGCAAGAACTACCTGGGCTCCTGCCTTCACTCCTGTCCACATTTTTTGGGCCGTGCCCTGGCTCTCTGAAGACAAGCATCCCATTATTGAGTGTGGTGCCCTCCATTTCCCTTCACTATGCTGCACTCCTCCCCTACGGTGTAGGGGCCATAGCAGACTCCAGTCACAGTCACTCTGCTGGGCTACATTGAGTTTAAAGGACACTATCCTTTAACACGGTGCAGTAGAAATCTGTGGCACACAGAAAAGGGAATATGCAAAGATTTTTGACCCTTGGAGCTGCCCAAGCACAGATGCTCAAACTCATTTCTCAAGAAGGTGCCTGGCTGCCAGGACCCTGAAGGTAAGTAACTCTTTGGCAATGCAAGAGTACTGTGAAAGCCTCAGGTTATTTTCTAAAATGGCTATAAGCCAGTGAGGATTGTAAAACTTTCTGATAGCTGGGATTTTTAGCATCTTTACCGATAGCGTTTCATAGGATTCTCTATGGCTGCTGAAGTGGCAGATCTGGGCCATTTTCTTTTTCTCTCTGTGCTGCTGTCCCAGATCTTTGAATCTTACAGGTTTTCATTCCTTTCTGATGATTTTTAGTGTTTTCCTATAGTCACTCATCTCTCAATGCAGCTGTATATTTGTTACTTTGGTTCTCTGGAGGAGATAAGTCCTGGATGACTGTGTTCTGCTCTCTTGGGTCCTCTTAAGAGGTCACATTATGCTGTAAAATAAACATACTATACATTTTTAGTCATTGTTATTGTCTGATTCTTTATGTAAACATTTTATATATAATTTTCTTTAAAATTCCCCATACCTCCTCCTTTGACCTCATTGTCAGTGATACTCTTGTTTCTAGCCTACTGATAAAAGTGATTCAAGAGAGATCTCCGCTGATTCCTCAAGCACATCTCCTCATTTGGCAGCTTTGTCTTTTATATACTGTGCCTTCCCTAGTGAAAGAAGGGGTTGCCTGTCCACTCTTCTTCTTGTTTATTTACTTTTTATTTGAGACTGGGTTTTGCTCTGTAGTTCAGGCTGGCCTTGAACTCACTAAGTAGCTCAGGCTGGCCTCAAACTCATGGCGATCCTCTTGCCTCAGTCCATGAGTGCTGGGATAACAGCCACAAGCCACCATGTCTAGCCCACTCTTCTTTTTTTTTGAAGGGATACTGGGAATCGAACTTAGGGCCTTGCATTTGCCAAGCAGGCGCTGTGCCTGCTGAGCTCTATCCCTGGGTGGTCCACTGTTCTCTCTAATATCGTTTCACTTCTACATTGGATACATTTACTTCTTACCTACTGAGGGACATTGCTGCCATTCCTTCCTCTCATCAGTGGATCATTCCTATTAATAATAAAACACACTTTTTCTCAACCTTTAGAATAAGTTTTCTTTGCCCTCTCTTTTCCATTTCCCTGTTATCTGTCTTCCACTTTTGTTCTTTTTACACCAAAATTCACAGGAAGAATCACTGATACTTGCTGCTTCCTATTCCTTTCCTTTCATTCTTTTTTTATCCTGTTCTCAACATGGCTTTGCTTTCCACAGTCTGCTAGAAGAGTGGCCAGTGACAGATGACCTTTCCGTGCTAACTGAATGTTCACTTCTGACTCCATATTTTTAACCTATCAGTGACATTTGGCACAATTAGTCACTACCTCCTGACAACCCTTTCCTTGGTTCTGAAATAGCTTCTTTTCCTCTCCTACCTTAAAATCTGTAGTTTTTGCTTTATTTTCTCAACTTTTAAGTGATGATGCACCTCAACACCCAATTCTGAGACCTCTCTTTTTCTGTCTGCATCCATTCCCTGGATGCTCTTCTAAGGCTTTATACTCCACAAAATGTGATTATTCCAAGTTTATGCCCCAGTCCATGTTAACTTGGGGGACACCCAGGATATTAGTGGAGCACACATCTGGTTGTGTGTGTGGGGTCATGAAAATATGTCTTTGGTTGCCAGATCTGGTCCCTTGCTCCTTTCTCACTATTGCTGTTTCCCTGTTTTGCATCCAAGCCACTGTAAACTGAGTGAACAGAATACAGGAGTTGTGGGGTCAGGGAGGCCCCCACTCAGATTTCAAAGTAAGGCCTGGAATGGCAAGCAAGGGGCTCATAAGGGGGGAGTTTGAGAAGCTGTGAAATGAAGCTAAAGGTGCAGTAGAGACCCCAGATAGAGATGCTAGGAATGTGGAAATTTACAGGCTGTAAATGGAGCCAAGAAAGATACCATGTGGTCCGTTACCACCAGTGCCATAAAAGTTGGGCAGCCCAAGCCTTCTCCAACTTATGTCTCACCATCATATGTCCTAGATATCTGATACGGAATTACAGGACTCAGTATGTGCTAGATCTCAGTCTATGTTGGTTCTGTTCTTTGATTCCTCCCTTTTGGAATGGAAAGGCTTACCCAGTGGTATTATACCTTGGAATTAAGTAACTTATTTATTATTTTTTAATAATTTTTCATAGCTAAAGATTTGTTTTGAGGCTCAGAAGAGATATGGAGTTCAACTTTTGAAAACTTCTGGAACTGTTGAGAGTTTGGGGAAGGTATTATGACTTTTAGATATGTGAAAGATAATTGTATCATTAGCTAGAATCCTGGCTACCTACTATTTGGGGATTAAGTATGATTTAAGATGTACCTGTCAAATTGGTAAGTGGTAACATGTAACAGTTAAACTTGATTGTGTCAACCACATCAGCTTGGGAGTTGCAAAGGATATTGGTGAACTACACATCTGAGTATGTCTGTGTGGGTCATCAGTGTGTGACCTTGGGTATTATATGTGCACTTCCTCTCTAGTTCTGTTCTCTTGCTCTGCTTCTTGGCTACAATGAAACTAAACATTTCTGCTCCACCATACTCTTCTGCAATGATGCTGCTGCTTTTGAGCCAGTTGACCATGACCAGTTGACCATGAACTGAATCTCCCTGAACCATGAGCTAAATGGAACTTCTTCTTTAAATTGCCCATATCAGGTATTGTGCCAAAGGAACAGGAAAGATGACTAATATATAGTCTTATTTAAGACAGTAAACTCAGTCTTTGCCATTATATTTTATATTTCAATTTGACCTCTTTATCTGATGATTAACAGGCACAAGCCAATCTATTCAAAACTGAATTATTTCCTCACACTCAATCTTATTTTCTTCCTTACAATCTTTTCTTACCCTGTTGGTTTCCTCTTACAATAAGTAAATGTTAAGCAGGTTTGCATATGCCTGGGAGTTTTATAGGATAGGTAGAAGCTTACTTCCTAATCTCTGCCTGCCCTCAGTATTTAATACTTAACAGAGAAGTCGTAGCATGAACCAACAGCTTTTCCCACTAGCCATTATTTCCTTAGGATTCCTATACATTGGCTCATGAAGGCCTGAGGGCAGATTGATGGTGACAGAACTGCAAGATCCTCCCTAGACTCTTCTCAAACTGCTGTGTGAGCATGAAATACACTCTTTTTAAGCTTCTGTTATATTTTGTAGCAGTCAAATTACAATTTTAGTTATGGAGATAAGAGCTTAAAGGAGTCACAGAATTCCTTGAAGAGAATTGGCAGAAGGAAGGAAGAAGGATAATTTGGAGCCAGTCAAGTAACCTAGCTGAGGGAAGTTCACTGGTATAAAACACAGAGGGGCTGTGGGAACCTGGTACTTTATAGATCTGTGACCTTGTTGAAGATATTAATATTTAGACACTTAACAGCTCACAAATGACTCTGCCACACTGCATGGGCCAAGCCAGTTTGTCTACTCTCATAGACCAGGAGATGCTTTCCAATATTTTTTAGTTGTTAGAAACATAAGACCTTCTTTTCTCACTGATTTTATGCAAGACTGAAATATACAATGTCCTAAGAGTCAATTTGTCCAGAGTGAATGGAGGTCGTATCCTGTTTCTCCCTAACCATGTAGGTGGGCACTGCTATAAACCAATTTAAAAATGATTTATCTATTCTAAGCTCCTTACTTCACTGACATACAAACTTAGACTGAGAGAGAGGTACTGTGAAACTGGGAGCTTGGCATTTCACTGATTCAAGACATCAAACAGTCACAACTGAAAATACTCACAAAAAAGAGCTTCTGGAACTGCTTCTAAAAGTAGCCAGAACGATGAAATAAATGTGTTTGGGGCATCAATGGCAATGTGTCTTATTTGGTACTAATTTTTAAAATTTAAGTGCCCAGTATATGTTTTTCAATCAGATCTCATATGCATTTATAGATCTGGCTCAGCTTATTTTAGGGTGTCTGCTCATGCAGAGTATTATTAGCAAATACACATGGTACCTGTGTGTACTTAAAGGTGAGGGGTATTAGCAAGTGATAGAGTGGTTCTACTGGATATATGTACTTGGCTCCAGGAGACACTAGTTAGATGTCACTTAGGAACAAAAAATTAATTAATGAAGATAAATTATTGCTTAAGGAAATTTTGATGGAAGATAGTTAAATCCTATATATTATCCAACATTCAAACTGGTGTTTGTAGCATCTCTGGTCTTCTCAGTTGCCTTCATAACTCTGATATATTAAGGGTGACCAGAAAAACTAATCACTGGCCATTTCATCTGTCTCCTTTTAAAAAGAAAGGTCATTGAACCTTAAACCATATGAAGCATTAAATTTTTATGGTCAAATTGAGACTCTGCATAAATACAGTTAATTAAATTTGTAGATGATCCGCTGTCTAGATTTACATGGCAGCCCTTGATTAAAAAGGGGCCATAAAATCTATACTGAGCAAACAGCTCCAGCTTCCACCTTCCAAGCCACTATTTCTGAAAGAAGCACTCTTCGTGTCTTGGGTCAGTGTATGTGTGCACGGTATCTACTCATCAGGAAGTCTGCCGCCTTCTCCCTGCTTCGCCTCCAGATGTCCTCCAATAGGCTTGAATCTTGTCTCTTCTTTTCCAACCTTACCCCATGTAATTATTCATAGTTTGTGTATTTGAAGAGATACTGTAAATTAACGTTTGAAATAAAACTTTTGGTTTTCTAGTCCTATACATCTATTCCCTCCAGTATTCTCCATCTCAGGAAAATGATCACCTAGTTGATGCCCAAAAGCAGAGTGTTAACATTTTTTTCTATTTACTCTAACCAGATCCATCTGCAAGTCTTGTTCTGGGGTTACTTTCTGCAGTATTTTCTCTATTGTGGTTCTTCTCTGCAGTGTACTGGGACTGTCAGAGTCGAAGAGCCCTGCCCCCCAAGATCTATCATCTCTATGCAGAGGGTAAGATGTGTTCCTTTGCTGTGGATAATCAAGAGACCCCTTCGCAGTCTGAGTCAGCCTCTTGCCAGCTTGCATCAGAGGCTGAGCAAAATGGGTTAGGACTCCCCTGGGTCAGGCACACATGGGCCAGCTGTTCAACACCACAGCCCTACTCCTGCCTGCCCCTCTCTTCTAGTCCACTCCCCCCACGTCTCCTGTTCTCCAATCTTGTTCTTCTACATTCCTTTCTGCATATCAGAATACTGTTAATCTCAAAGCACAGATCAGATAACTTTACTAAATAAAATTTTTACACTTCCTTGTTAGCCATAACATAAAGCCCACAACCCAACTGGGCATGGTGGTACAAGCCTGTAATCCCAGCACTCTGGGAGTCTGAGATGAGAGCATTGCAAGTTCAAGTCCAGCCTTAGCAACTGAGTGACTTACAGAGACGTTGTCTCAAAATCAAGGTGGGGAGCTGGGGATGTAGCTCAGTGCACAGGCCTGCTTTCAATCCCCACTACCAGCAAAAAACCAAAAACAAAAACAAATAGAATCCTTATTATGGGTTACACATTTCCTGCATGACCCACCCCCTGCCTCCACTTGTTCCTACCCTTCCTCTTTCTAGCCACTCCAGTCACCTTCCAAACCTGCGACTTCTTCCTGCCTGGGGAAGAAGCATTTTCTAGATGATTTGCTCCTCTTCATCCCAGTCTCATTTCAAAATGAGAAAATCCTTTTGACAGAGGATTTTCGTGACCAACTTGCCTAAAATCTATCCACCCAATGAGCCATCGCCATCATCTCTCAGCCATGCCATGTCCCAGGCTCATTTTTCTCCACAGTCTGCAATTAGCTTATGGTCTGCCTCATCCAGAATATGAACCTCTTGGGAGGCGGAGGAGTTACCAAATTCCTCAGAATCATGCCCCTAGCAACTGGAAGGGTACAGCGCTTGGTACACAGCAGGCGCTCGGCAGCCGCTACTGACGGAGTGGGAGAGGATGGAGGCAGAGCACGTAAGGGTCAGTGAAGGAGAAAACGATGCTTGGCAAACACGTTCGAGAGAGTTGTTTAAAAGCATGTTTCCGTGGAGTAAACCTGAAAATGTTCTCATCTGTACTTTTCTCCTGTCCTACAGCTGTGAACTTGTGTGACTTAGTTAAGAAAGTTGGATGGGACTTGTCTGTGTGCACTATGAGTTTCTGGGAAGCACTGCTATTTCAGGAGGTTGAACATTTCTCCCAAGTGCAAAACAAGGCTTTGATATTGAGAGAACTTTCTGCAGGAGGACAGCCTGGTGCAAGGCTGAGAGTCCCTCTGTCATTTGCTTTCCAGGCACAGTAGAGCTAAGCGGCGTTGTTTAACCTTTTGGAAGCTGTGTATGAAATTTACATTAGCAGGGTGTTGCTGTTCAGTTACAGATGGTTTACCTGATGAATAACAATGTGAACCTTGGCTCTGAGAAATTATCTTCTTTCCTAGAGAAGAGCCAAGGAATCCATAAAAAATGAGGAAGATGAGAGAGAGAAGAATCCTTTCCTCTAAGATTGTTAGGGAGAATGGGAGCAAAGTGGTCTGTGTACTCCAAAGAAAACTGCTGGGAAAACCCCATGGAAATATTTCATTTTCCATCCCCAAGGATGATTTAGGATACATATTGTGCTTCTTGCATTTAGAATTATATACTGCTGGGTATGATGGCTCATGCTTGTAATCCCAGCACTTGAGAGGCTGAGGCAGGAGGATTGCTACTCGTTCTAGGCTAGCCTGGTCTACAAAGTGAGTTCAAGGCCAGTCTGAGCTGTACAGTGACTCCTTGTTTGAAAAAGATGACTCCCCCCACCAAAAAGAGTAGAAGTATGTATATACCTACCATAGTATAGGTGCTTCATGACTATCATCCCCAATTGTTTTGTATTTAAGAATACTTATTAAATAGAGGACTCACCCATGAACTGAGAAGCAGTGTGTCTCTGTGTAACTAAGACAGTGCCACCCTAAATCTATAAATTTAATAATGACTCACACAAACATCTGTTTGAGTTGACATTGGAGCTGTGTTTTCCCTCCTCTTCTTCCCCTTCTTTCACTTTCCTTCTTCCTCCTTCCTCTTTTCTGCTCTCCCTCCTTCTTTTCTTTCATTCTCAACAGTTTTAGATTACAGAAAACTGAGCAGAAAGTACAGTGTCCCTAGCTGTTTTATTTCTCCACCTCCCTTTAGAGCCCTTTGTTAGTAACCCCTTGCGTTAGTGAAGCACATTTGGTGCAGCTGGTGAAACAACACTGATACTTTCTTACTAAAGTCCACAGTGTCCCTTAGAGTTCACTTTTAGTTTGACAGTTCTGTGGGTTTTGATGCATGTATGATGTATCCGTGTTTACACTACTTTACGGAATAATTCATCCTAAAAATTTCCTGTGATTTATACACCCTTCCCTTCCTATCTCTTCACCTGACCCTCTCTGACAGTCACTTTTTACCACCCTTTTTAGAAACTATGTTTAAAGTATATACATCACTTAAGTATGTTTAAGTATCAAATTTAATGGCATCATGTACATTTATCTGCTATGTTTTTTTTATTGACTTGGTGTTTTTGCCTTTTCCAGAATGTAATATAGTTGCAATCATGGAGTGTGTAGGCTTTTGGGGCTTTCTTCTTTCACCTAAGGGAAACATTAAGGAAACTCTAAAATGGTTCTGCTGATGAAAATTTTAGTCACCAGAAATTCCATCATGGATGCCAATCCTGATTTACTCCCTGGAATGAGGATAATATTAGGAGGTATCTTAGTATCTTGCCTGTTGCTACAACAGAACACCTAAGACTGAAAAATTTACAAAGAAGAGAGGTTTATTTTGGTTCACTATTCTAGAGGCTAGAAAATCCAGAGCTGTATCTGCTCAGTTTCTGACAATTGACATGTTAACGGTTTGGGTAAGAAATGTCCCCAAAAGCCTTGGTCCTCAGTGCAGTAGTTTTCAGAGATGATTGGATCTTGAGAACGCCCATCTTGGCCATGAATTAATCCATTGGCCTATTGGAAGGTAGAGGAAGCGGCAGGAGGTGGGGCCTAGTGGTGGAAGTAGGTCTGTCCCTGGGGAATGCCCTGGAACAGGCTTGTGTTCTTCTGGACCAGCACCTCCTAGTCCCTTGCCCACCCCTTTTTCTGCTCCCTGGAGGCCAGAAGGTGAGCAGCTTTCTTCTGTCAGGCCTTCGGCCATGAGGTTTCTGCTTCCCCAGGGGCATAAAACAATGGAGTCTGCTGGCCATGAGCTGAAGCCTCTGAGACCTTGAGCCAAAACAAACCTTTCCTCTCTAAGTTGTTAGTCTCAAGTATTTTATTGCAGTAATGGAAAACCGACATGGGTCTCAGACAGAAGAGCGGAAGGATAAGCAGGCATGTGTGGAAGGAAGAGGGGGAAAGGTAGGCTGGGTGCTGTGTAACAGCCTCTCTGCGATGACTGACCTGTGCTCTCAGGAGCTAGATAGCCCATGCTTAAGGACTCTGCCCTCGTGATCCATCCGGCGTCTACCGGGTACCACCTCTCGAGCCTCAACATGCATTTTGGTAAAGATGAAGCATAACATGGCAGGAGAGTAGTACTCTGAGGAAATGGAGAAATTTAGACTTGAAGCTTTCCAGAGGAATGATTTGAAGCAGAAATTGCAGATTAGTTAACATTGATATATACCCGTGATTGCTACATTCAGCCCTTTTAAATACTGTTGTTTCTGTTTATTTAAAATTTAAAGCTAACCTTGTTTAAATGGAAAGAAGAGACATTAAGTTATTACTTTTGTGTGGAATAATAACTAGCCATTGGTAAAAGGACAATTTTGCTGGCAAAAATCATAGATTAAGCAAGGGATTCCTGAAAAACTTAAAAATGAAACTTTCAAAAGAAATAATTGTTTTACCAGTATGTCCATGTTTGGAACTTTATCACAGGGACAAGGGTTGTTGGCACGCATGGAGGACAGGGCAGAGTTGGAGAAAAGATTCCATGTGACGTCAGGCTACCAACGCAACTTAGGGGCAATGGTGAAGCAGGCACAGAAATTATAAACACACAGAATGAGTTAAATACATTGTGCCAGCGATGAGGTGGACAGTGTGGTGGCTCCTGGGAATATAGTGGAGACCAAGCATGACCTGTGCCCTAAAGGAAAAGGTGTTTTCGTGCAGATGAAGTCCTGTGTAAACAGAAATTAAAATACAGATAAGCTCAGGGAGGGATTGGTGCTATGAAGGAAAACAAAGCACAATAAAGGTGAGTGTGTTTGGGTGTCTCTCTCAGATAAGGTGGTTGGGGGAGGCCTGTCTGAGCAAGTGACATTTGAGCAAGATGTCTAAGTAACAAGGGGACCAGCTATGAATAGATTTTAGAGGCGATCATTCAAGGCAGAGAGAACCTTAAGTGCAAATGTCTCCAGGCTGGAATTAGGTCGGTATATTTAAGGGAAAGAAGGCTAAGATGACCGGATTTCAGGGAACAAGTAGTGGAAGGGATAAAAATTGAGTTTGGAGGGGCAGACAGGGACCACATCACAGATGGGCTGGTAGTACAGGGAAAATAATTTGAATTTTATTCTAAGTGTGTTGGGAAGCCATCTGGAAGGTTTGAGCCAGGAAGTGACATGATCTGACAGTATTTTAAAAAAGATTATTCTGGCATCTGTGTTAGAAATTGACTGAAGGGAGGGAGGTAAGAATAGACTAAAGAGGCCAGGTGGAGGAGGCTGGGTTGGATCTCTGGATGGTCGCTGCAGAGGCCTGCGACTGGCCCCTGATCATTGCTGGATGGGGTTAAGCAGGGATGGGAGAGGAAATCAGATCTGAAAAGACCGGGGTGAGTTGGATGCTGGCTATAATGGATGCAAACGGAGTTTTCGAGCATTGGGAGTTTTACACCTCTCGCTGGGACAACTTGGAGTCTTTCTTGGTGAAATGGAGGTGGAGGGTGGCTAAATGGAGGTAGCAGGGGAGGACATGCCATGCAGACACAGCTGGGAGGAAAGGCAAGATGCAGGACGGACAGTGTCCTGCTTAGGCAAAGGCACATGTGGTGTCAGGAGTTGATGAAAAAATGGGGAGTTCAATCTGCAAAGAGAGACCGGGAAGGCCTCCAACGCCAGGCTAATGTTTGATTTTCTGAAGCAGAGCAAGTGTATCTCTCAGAAGTGAATTTACTGGTGAGAAACTAGAAAGTTACCCAGAACCTTGAAGAAGAACTTGTGTTTTCTTCATAGTGAGAAACCTAGGGATACTCAGTTGACTGGGAGGTTTTTCATGTTCATTTAAGGACCTTAAATTAATCTTTATGTTTTATCTTCTTTAATACTTGATTTCACCCTCATGCCTGTTACCTCATGGTTTGTGCTCTCAACAGGAAGGAGGAGTGAAGGAGATAAAAATAACAAACCCTTGTGCTTTTCCTTCCTTTTTGTGAATTGTGGCAAAAATACATATAAATCACAAAATTTGCTGATCTAAACCTTTTAAAATGTACTAATGACAAGCATAATATTGTGTAATATCATCACTGTTTCTTTCCAAAGCTTTTTCATCATCAAATACTTGTTAATCATCCAAAAACAGAAACGCTGTAGCCATTAAACTGTAACCATTCCTCCCTTGGCCCTGCCCTTGGTGGTTCCTGTTCTAATCTGCTTTCTCTCTCTTTCTGAAGTTGGAGCCAGTCTCACACTGTTACAGGCAACTGAGCTAGTTAGAAATATAGGCAGCCAGACAGGGCTAGGCCCTCAAAGAAGCCGGCACAGAGGACCAGAGGTCTGATGACCTTGGAGGAGACACACACCGCTTCCTGTGGGCCAGACCTCCCGACAAAAGGCAAAACAAATGCAACCACACCCTTAAGTATAATCCGTAAGGATTAAGTCTGGATCACCTTGAGAAATCAGGAGTCACTATTCCAACCCCCTGGGGAAGAGTCACTGGTCTCTAAGAATACCTGGTTTCTGCCTCACTTCCCCATTTGTTCCCAATTTAATCAATTTTACCTGAGCTATTAATCTTATTGGCTAAATATAGCAAGTTCCCAGTTTTCCCCAACTTTAGACTCACCCCCCTCATGCTTTTACTGTATAAAAATCCCGAGAAAATACAGAATCTTTGGCAACTCACCTGCAACTTTCTGTCTCTCTCAGACAGAAGCTTTCTTTCTCTCAATAAATACTTCTGCTCTTAACCTCCGTTGTTCCTAAAATACATTATTTGATTTTAGAGAACACGAACTCATTCCAGACATATAGTAGGTTAGGAGTTTCTTTCCCCAATATTAACATGACCAGGAAAATGAGCATCTTTATGAAGCTTCATTCAGTGGATTTATACCTAATTTTTATACATCCTCTGGGGAATTCCCCTATCATCCGTCTCCTTGTCTTTTCTGCCACTTTTTGGTGAATCACTGATGATCATGGCTGGCTCACAAGAGATTGAAAGGAAAAAATAGTGGAAGAAAAAGAGTATGACTGAGAGAGGCTGGTGGATGCTGAAGAGTGAGGGCTGGAAAGAGACGAAGGATTCTATGCAATGTCAGGTTGTGAGAAACCAGGCCAAAAGAGGCCAACTGTGTGTACGAAGGGAACCCAAGCAAGGTTCTCAGAGCTATGCTTCTTTCACTTTATCTTTTTTTAGTCTAATAGTCCTAAGATATATTTTTCTTAGTTATGACATATGGCAAGATTTGGCAGTGAAATTTACTCAAATTACCGATACAATGATCTTTGTAACAATGGAAACATTCTCTAATGCTTTCTTATGGTCTAGAGGCTTTCTCTTTCTGTATGTGTGTTTATATAAACACATGTATATAATTATATATGCATTGGTATTTGTACATGTCAGCAAATGTATCTTTATATTATCACTTTTCTCAATAGTATTGCTGTAGCTGTGCATCACTGGCGTATTTTTTAAAAAAATCATTAAACTTTGATACGTAGTTTTCAGTTTTTAACTTTGTTATTAAAACTATTATTAGATGAGTGTGTTGGGACTCAGGTCTGATTATTTCTTTAGGGAAACCCTTAGAAGTAGAAATCCTGGGAAAGGAATAAACCTTTTTAAAGGATCTTGATATCTATTGTCAAACTGGTTTCCATAATAATTTTATCAACCTATACTCCCAAGGCAACCTGGGTGTGTCCCTTCCCTCACATATCTTTTAACAGTATGGGTGCTCTTTTTATTTTTTTAAATTTATTTTTATTTTCAATTTTTTTTAATTTTGAAGGTAATAAAATACAACAGAATAGGACAGATGAAAGCCAATCGAGACAGTTCAGTGAAATTGGTACAGAACTTCACAGCAGGTTACTGGGATAATAGTAACAGGTACCATAGTATATCTTGTCATCTTCACAATAGTCCTTTCAATCAGATATAGCAAAATCAAACCAAATACAGAACATTATAAAACCTATTAAAACAGAGTATTGAATAGAGCAACACAATTAATCAAAGCAAAGTAAAACAGTGATAGCAATATTTGCCTTGAAAGAGATGGTAGAAAGAAATCCCCCATATTTGCTGTATTGCATGCGATCATCCTCCCAAGATATGCTCAGACCTCTGGCTCCCATTTGTTAACAGGGGGGTGTTTTATTCTCAGCCCATGTGTTGGTAGGCTCTCAGCTGCCTACCAGGGAGGTGAGCAGGTTGCTTTGTTGCCCAGCACCCTAAGTTCCAACATGGCGGGGATCTCGGGAGACATTGGCTGGCTGGTTCTCTCCCTGGGTGGCCTACCACTCGCTCGAGCCACAGTTGCTTACCCTGGGTGATCTTTTTATCTTTCCAAGTTGGAAGAATTAAAGCTGTGTTATTTTTTGCCTTTCTTTTGAGTGCTAATAAGGCCAAATGTCTGTGTACATGTGTTGTGCTGTTGCATTGGGCTCTCTGTGTGGTAATGATATGCTGGCTTCTGCACTGTGGCTGTGGTCTTGTGTGGCACATGGGTTTTGGGAAGGTGGGCCAAAGGTTGTTGGCTGGTAGATGTTGCTCTTATCCAGACTTGAAAGGGATATGGGTTTGCCTAAGATGTAACAGTGGGAATAAGGAGAATCACAGATATCAAATAATTTCACAAAATGGTAGTGAGGAGTTGAGAGTAGAGGCAGATGATCTTAAGACATGAATTGCAAAGACAGTTCCTGGAGCAGAGAAAATAAGCATGGCTACGAGGATTCACCTCAGCTCTGGAAATGAAGAAGCCAGTAACAGAGATGTCATTTCTAGTCTCATCTTTCTTCCCTCCACCACCCCTATTCTAACCCCATCAGGGTGTTAATGCCTTCAGGCCTCTCCACACAGAAAACACTTCCTGCTCATGGGAGGGGTTTAGCACGGATGTCCCTTCGGTTAAGCATGCTCATCCCTCCTTCCTCCTGCTGCATCTTCTCTGTGCTCCTCTTTACACACATGCTAGCCCTCGTCACCCTGTAAAGCTGACTACAGCGTTCAGGGTGGAGTTCAGTTGGCCTGGGCTCATATTGAAGTTTTAGTACCTGTGAGATTTTCAGTCATTTTATTTCTCAAATGTTTTTATAAAGTATTTCTTTAACTAAAACTTTATCAGTTTACATTAGACTGTTGTGAGTCTTGGATGGAGCATATACGATGTGCTGTGTAACCTTGGGTAATCTTATTGTTATTTGTAAAATGGGGATAGCATTCTTTTCCTCTATAGTTCTTATATAGAATCCATGTCGTCTTTGAAAATCACCTTGATCAATACCTATGTCATGCTACAGTGTGAGCAGTGTGCTGATGCTGGTAATGTATGCAAATTTGATAACTATTTTTCAAGACATTCTAAACCTTTGGAAGGCAGGGACTGTGTCTTACTTGTACGGGGTTCCCAGTATCTAACAGAGCATCTCCCATGTAGATCTTAGCTGTTATTTGTTGAATGGATGCCTTTGAGTTTCCATCATCGTCTCCCTAGAGCCAGGGAGAGACAGGACCGAGACCCATGGCCGGAAGGCAGCCAGGAAAGTGCAAGCTCAGGGAAGCCTCTGAATTGAGTATGAGCTCTGACTGGTCTCTTTCATTCCTCTCTTCTTCCTTGGTCATAAATTGCATGTCAGCTTGTAAAACAAGTATCCATTGTCTCGTTGACCTTTTCATTCTTACATGATTAAAACATCTTGGCAGTTCAAACTGTTTTTACTTTTCTTGAGGTGAGAAAGATTCTGCAGAAGAAGGTCGATGAGGTCAACAGGGAAATGGATGCAGAGGGATAAACGTGTGCTGCTAGGAAGAGAGCGCTGGTGTTAGAGCAATCCCAGGTCTCTGAATCTGAGCTCGTGATTTGCTAGTAAGTGGTTTCTCCTTCCTGAGCAGAACCTTCTCACTGATACATTGTGGCTTCATCCCTCACCTTGGCTTCAACCACAGTTACCTTGTGACTGTTTTAATATGGATGAAGGGCTTTTGCTGCTTTAAAAAAAGGAAAGTCACTTGTATCCATGAAGATTAGATTTAGCTATAGCTGAAATGCTAGCACAGTGTGAAATCAGACAGGCATTTGTTTCTGTCTCCTTGTAAAACCCAGACTTAGGCAGAGTGGAGCCGGCGTGACAGCTGCGAATGGATCTGAGACCCCGCTGTTCCTGTGTTTAGCTTTCTGTCTGGCTGTGTAGATGGCAGCTCTGAGGAGAAGGAGCTACAGGCATCATGGGGACAGTGTTGGTGATGGGGTGGCAGGACACATTCTGTTCCCTGGCACTCCCCAGAAATTGCACACAATCTGCTTACAACCCATTGGGTTGTGGCATAGTCACACAGTCATACCAGTGGCCAGGGGGCTTAGGAAATGTGGTCGTCCTCTGGGCAGTCATGTGCCCAGCTAGAATCCAGGGACTCTAAAATTAGAAGAAAAGGGGAACTAATATGGGAACAACTGGTCTGAAATGCGGAAAGTTAGGCTGTGTCTAAGGTCACACAGCTCATAACAGTGGAGTTGAAATTGGATCCTATTTTTTGTTCTTTCCTTCTTCCCTTGTTTTTGGTTGTTTTCTTTCACAGAGAAACTTAAATTTGATTTTACTTGAATTCAACAGACAAAAAGAAATAGAAGTAAAGTTGAATTTCACAACCTTTAGATAAAACATAGGATGAAAATCACAACTATCTGTGAAGACTTCATGAGACACCTTTAATTGCCTCAGTTGATGCTGCTTTCATTCTAGGATGTGCATGGCAAGGATAACATTAATGGAAGCCATCTAATAAAATATTAAACTATAATACTTTTTTTCCAGGAGATTATAAGACTTTGGAGGGTAGGGACTGTGTTTTACTTATATTGGATTCCCAGTATCTACCACGCTGTCTTCATGTACATCTATTGGATTCATTAGTTTTTAAATCACATTTTCTTGGGCAGTACTGGGAATTGAACTCACTACCTAGAGCTTGCCGTGCAGGCACTCATGACACTGAGATAAATCCCCAGCCCCTAAATCACATATTTTAAAAAATTTTTATTTAAGAGAAAAAAAGACACTGAAAAGAAAGACAAAAAGCAAAATACACAAACAAACCAACAACAACAAACCCCAAACAATAACAGTATAGGTTTTCAAAACAAGATGATGGGAATTTAACAGTGGTTGTTATAGTGCATATTGTAAAGTTGATCTAATCATATGAGTATTAACTATTCCTTTCAAAGAAATAATACAATTAGTAGTACAGTCATCTTAGCTATCTTGTGTATATGTATGTCTGTGTGTGTATGTGTGTATATATATACACAAATTTTTGTCTTTTTCCTTTTCCCTTCCTTCTTTCCTCTTTTTCTCTAACCCAGTTACTTTGCCTCTTTGAGCAGTTTCTTACCCTCACACAATATTTATTATAGATTTTAGATACTATTTGTTCTTTCAGTTTGTTACACAAGGGAGACAATAGGCTATAAAGTACATATTTAAATTTTATCTAGCATTTATTGCCTCTTTTAAAATATGATTTTCATTTTTATAAATCATCATTTCATAAAATTTATATTTTGTCTTCAGGTCCTCATTACTGCTGTGTTTAAATCGATTCTGTGCTCATCCCACATTACTTCATCTTAGCTTTGCTATAGTGAGGGGCTTTACTTTGATTTCTGTCTCCATTGTTTGGATTTATCAATTCACCAAGAATAATTTTTATTTTTTTCTCTTTTCTTTTTTTTTAATAAAGGGATCCTGGACTGCAAGAGCCTATGAGCTCCTTTCCTACCTCCTAGTTGGCAACATTTTCATTCTTGAAAATTCAGTTGTTAACATCACAGTGTTCACTATCAATCAGTTCTTGCAGATTTTACTGGAGCATGACGTGTCCAGTTCATGTATGGATTTCTCATTTCATTCCTTTCATTTGTAATATCCAGTCAGTGTACATTTAAAGAACTTCTTTGACCAGCTACTTGTATTAGTTTTTCAGGGAAGTCACAGCGATATACCACAAACAGATTCACTTAAAACAACAGAAATGCATGCTTTTCAGTTTTGGTGCTACTCACCCCAACCAGGGCATGAGCAACACCGATTGCTCCGGGAGGCGTGGAGGGGCAGTCCACTCTGAGACACCTACTTCCAGTGGGACCTGGTGCTCCTTGGGGTCCTTGGGGTCCTTGGCGTGTAGATGCCTCGGGCTACTTGGCCTCTTTAGTCTCCTGGTCATCTCTTCTTTGTGTAACTCCTTGTCTTCACCTGGTGAGCTGTTTTTTGAGTCTCTGGTCTCTGTTTCCTTTTTTTTTTTTATTTAAAGAGAAACAAAAGCATGTAAAGGCTGGAGATAATACAGAATTTCAAAAAAAGATAAACAATAACAAATCACTGGTTGATAAGTTACATAGTGTCCTCTTAGAAATAGTTGTTCAAGATACAAAATTAAAGCATGCAAAGTAGATAGTCAAACAGTGAGAGTGTAAACAGCTACCCATGCATGAGTCTCTACATGTATTTCTATCCTTTCTGTGTTAGAGGGAAAAACAAAACTTAGTAAGACAAAACAAAACAAATTCCTATAAAAACATGAAACCAAAAAGTCATATAAAACCACAGTACAAGGTGATCTACAATGATTACTGTATTGTTTCTTATTATCTTCAATAGAATTGTCTATATCACCAGGCATAATTGAATATAGCAGTATAGTTGAATATAGCAGTTACATAATAATATTAGTAAAATAAAACATTGTAGACAGTATAAAACTTCAAAGGCAGGTAATAATCAAACCAGAGTGGATATTCTAGTGGATCTTGTCATCTTAAGTGCAGTTGCCTATACTCTCAGACTTGATACTATCAATCATAACAGCTTTGAATAAAATCTATGAATACAAAACAGCAAACTAACAAACCAGATTCGATAACGATCAGTCATGGTAAAACAGTGTAGGTTTTACAGAGCTTTAGATTAAGTTAATAGGAAATTAAAGATGATTACCATACTATATCCGGTTATTTTTGGGATTATTGTCTGTGCCCTCAAATCTAGTACAGGTAGAATGACTGGAACAGAATATAATGCATCTAAGCAGAGTAGTGTGAATAATGTGGGTTTTAAATCCTGGTGCACTATTAACAATATAGTGTATCAAGGCCATCTATGTTAGAGATTCTAGCCATGCTTCTCTGCCTCATTTCTGCCATGCTGTTTTTCTGCCTTTGTTTGTCTAGTTTTCTCTTTCATTCTACTGCCTGCTCCACTCAGTGAGGCCTTTCTGCCACTGCTCCTAAAATCCTGGTATCTTTTTTCTCTCTCTCAGAATGTCCTTCAGTATTCTCTGTAGGGTTGGATTGGTGGTCACAAACTCCCCCAGTTCCTCTTTGTCATGGAAGCATCTTGTTTCTCCATTAATTTCTAGTGACAGCTTTGCAGGGTACATCAATCTGGGCTGGAGGTTATTTTCTTTCAGGGCTTGGAATACTTCACTCCAAACTCTTCTTGATCTGATGGTCTGTGTCGAGGAGTCAGCCATGAACCTGATGGGCTTACCTTTATAGGTAATCTGTTTCTTTTCTCTGACGGCTTTTAATATACTGTTTTTATATTGAATTCCTGGTATCTTGATTATTATATGTCTGGATGTAGATCTGTTTTGGTTGTAGGTGGCTGGAGTTCTGTATGCCTCACACAACCGAATGTCATCTGCTTTTCCCATGCTTGGGAAGTTTTCCTTCATTATTTCCATGAATAGCCTTTGTAATTCGCCTGTTTGTATTCCTGCTTCTTTGTTCACATTTCTTATTCTTAAATTATAGATTCTCTTGTCATCTTCTAGCCTTTGTATTGTTACTGCCTGTTTCCTTGTTATTTGTAAGAGATCTTTCCTTTCATGATCACACATTGCAAACTTGTCTTCAAGTTTTGATAGTCTATCCTTAGTTTCTTTTAAGGAGTTTTGCCAGCTTTCAATGGAGTTTTTAATTTTCTGGTAGTCTCTCTGAATCTGCTTCATATATTCTATATTTTCTTTATATTCTTTATCGAATGTTGCTCTCCTTTTTTGTGTTCCTCCTTTCTTCCATCTGTATCTTCCTGAGAGATGCTTCCTGAGAGCATTTCTTTTATTACTCTACTCATATCTTGCTTTACCTGATTTACTATTTCAGTTTTGAGCTCTTCTACAAGGTCCTGAAGATATCTCTTAATGTCCATTGAAGCCATGTCTGATGTTGCGTGTTTGTCGCCCTCAGTCACCCTTGTTTTTCCCTCTCCTGGATTGGTGCTCTCAGGGTTCTGAGCTGGGGGCCTCCTCCTGCCTCTCTCTCCTGTCATGGTCCTGGCTTCCTCCACACAGGTCACAGTGCAGGTCCCAGTCCCTTTCCCGGTTGGTCACGGTTCCTCCAAACCCCACTGGCAAGGGAACTCTGCCCTCTCCTGCCTGCCCCTTCCCACCAGGCCAGCCAAACTTCAGAGGCCTTCACCTGGTTAGTGTGTGCAAGGCACAGGGAATCAATTTGGGACAGCTCATTGGGTCCCAGCCAGGGGTGTGGCCCAGTCCAAGCAAATCCCACAAATCTGCTCTGGGGAGCGAGCAAGCAGCTGAAGTCACTGTCGCTCCCTGTTCAGGCTCCTCCTGCCCAATTCCAACATGTCACCCATTTGGTTATGCCCTTCCCATGGTGGGGGGGGGTCTCATTCCCAGTGCTGACGATGGATTAATGAAAGTGCCTTCCCTGGCTCCACTCTCCATTGGGCTCACCAACCCCTGACTTCAGCGCTGCTGTGGTTCCTGTGAGTGGCAGTGGGAATGAGTTTGGACAGCTTTGCCGGCTGGTGCGGATTCAAGCTGGCACAAATTCAGGCTGGTGCAAACTTGGCAAGTTGCAGTGAAAACGCTGTGTCCTGTAATTTTTAGCTGTTTCAGTTATAGTCCTGATGTGTTTGAAGATCTTTTTTATGTTTTAATTTCTTCCTTTGTCAAGAGGATCCATCTCCCTCTGTCTGGGTCTCTCCAGGATGTTTTACTGTGGCATATGAGTTGTTTCTCCCAGGAGGCTTTGTATTTTGTTGCTCACTGACTGGCCATCTTGACTTCTTCCCTCTCTGTTTCCTTTTATCAGGATTACAGCCATGCTGGATTAGTTCCACCCAGAGAGTGTTGCCATAGTTTTTCTTTATTACATCTGCAAAGACCCTATTCTCAAATATGATTCCTTTAATGGGCACTCAGCATATCTTGTTGAGGGACACGGTTCAATCCACAGCACTATTTTGGGGATTTTTTTTTCCTCTTTAGAATACAATCACAATTTATTCTTTCATATCTATTGTCTGTGCTATGCTGGCATTATATATCTACGATGATTATTTCTGTCTTCTATGTCTAGAATGTAGTTTTTAATTCTATTTCTTCCCTTCCTTGCTATTTCTAATCTATTCATTATTTTAAAAATGGTATTATTTTAATCTGATTCTTCATTTGTTCCTACTGGTCTACCATGCCCCATTATACTTCTGTTGTTAATCAGCTAGACTTTGAGAGACTGAATTTCTTGTCGTTATTGCCTTTGTATAACCGGATTCTCAGTGGCCAACTAGAAGCAGAGGTGTGGGAAGGAAATTAGGAGGAGAACCACCGGATAATGCAGGTATTCTGAAAAGGGGGAGGCAAGCACCATATCCAGATAGAGAATCAACCAGAAGGAAAAATCCACCTAATCCAGTCAAATTCCAGGGTGATAATGAAAGGAAAGCAGGGCTGCTGCTGGTCCTCAGTGCCAGCATTACATCTTTACCTAGGAAACACACCATGTGGGACTGGTTCTGGTGTCCTCAGGGAGAGAGTGCCAGAGGCCGGGCTCCTGGGGTAGGTCCACGTACTCTTCCTCCTACCTGGAAGAGGAAACCCGGGGTGGGAGGTGACTGTAGTTGGTGCCCCCACCATGGACTTTAGCCAGTGAGACACTGCAGAGAAGGCGAGTGCTAGCAGCACCTCACCCTGTCCCATCATCTTCCCCCAACCTGAGGAGTTCCATGTCCCTGTGGCATCCTGCTCTCCAACCACTGTTCCCCTGCATTGTCAAGGGAAGCTCCTAGGCCTAGACAGAGAGTGTTGGAGCACCATGGTCCTTGGGCAACATTGGTAGGGAGCCTCAGATTGTGTCCTGGGAGACAGGGAGAAAGGGTGATATGGCAGAGTCTGCCAGAGCAGGCCTCTCCCTATTGTTCACCCCAACACCAGAAAGATCTGACAGAACATAAAACTCTGCCCACTGCCCACCACCTACCACCCACCACCTACCACCCTACGCTAGCAAAAGAAACCCTCTGCAGAACCTGGGGGCTATACCAAGTTGCCCAGGTTGGAGTGAAGGTCTTTGTACAGTGACTGAAAAAGAACTGTGCAGAGGGGACAGAGGCACCTGGGCCAGAGGACTTCCAGCAGTGTACTAGGCAGGAATACCTGGTGTTGGAGGGAAAACATGAAAATGACCATGGGATTCACCTAATAGTCAGTGCAGCAGGAGTAAGATATCCCTGGTGGAAGTCAATGGCGAATGGGGTATTGGACAAAGGAGACCACAACCCCCCCCCCCAACTCCAAATTAACTGATCTCTGAACAGAGACAGGTCCTTGCAATGAACCACCCCCAAATCATGGCTGTAGGCCCAGAGAGCCTCCACACAGGCTGGCCTCCCTACTACTCTGTGTGCAATGAGCAAACCATGCAGTGGGTGGGGCCTGGGAAGCCTGAGGTCAGACTGCTGGGGAGATGCTTCAGCTTTGTGCTGTGCTAGCTGCCTCGTTTTTGGTTTTTGTCTCTTTGCTTGTTTTGGGTTTTTACTTATTTTATTATTTTTTCTTGCTTTATTATTTTTTCTTGATTTCATTTTATTTATTAGTTCTTTCTCATTTGCACTCTTAAATAATCAAAGGGTCGCAGAAAAAAATCAAGGAAAGAATTAGACAGTTCTTAGAATCAAGCAGTAATGGCAAAACACCTTCCCAGAACCTATGGGACACAATGAAATCATTCCTGATAGGGAAGTTTATAGCAGTGATTCTCAACATTAAAATGAAGTGAGCCAAAATAAATACATAATGATGCACCACAAGACAAGAACCATCAAAATTCAAACATAGCAAGAAAAAAGATCATCATGATTGGAACAGAAGTTAATGAAAGTGAGACTAAAAAACAATACAAATAATTAATCAAAAAGCTCTTTCTTCCAAACAATAAACAAAATAGACCCTTAGCCAAACTTATCAAAGGCGGGTAGAAAAGACCTATTACAGCATCATTAGAAGTGAAAAAGGTGAAATCACAACGGACACCATGGAATCAGGATGATTATTGGTATGGTAATTGCTTTGAAAACTTGTGCTATGGCAAATTAGGGAATCTGGAAGAAAAGAATAGATTTCTAGAGGCAAATGAATTACCAAAACTGAATCAAGAAGGTATAAAAATAATGAACAACTGAATGACAGGCAGTGCAATTGAGGTGCTAATAAAAACCTGCCAATGAAGAGAAGCTCAGGAATCAACAGATTCACTGTTTAGTTCTATAAAAATTTCAGGAAAGATCTAATGCCAACAAGCCTCAAATTCTTTA
Organism: Hydrochoerus hydrochaeris; assembly: GCA_004027455.1. NCBI lineage: Eukaryota > Metazoa > Chordata > Mammalia > Rodentia > Hydrochaeridae > Hydrochoerus > Hydrochoerus hydrochaeris. Next base: position 101,994 of record PVLA01003758.1, read on the forward strand.
ATGAAGTTGAAAAGGAAGGCATACTTCCAGACTCATTCCTACAAGCTAGCATTACCTTGATTCCAAAACCACACAGTGACCCACCCTAAAAGCAAACCTACAGTCCAATGTCTTTAATCAATGCAGATGCAAAATCCTCAACAAGATAATGCCAAACAGGAAACAGAAAATCATTAAAAAGATCATATATTTCCATGAAGTAAGCTTCAGCCCAGGGATGCAAGTTTGGGTCAACATGTGCAAATAAATGAATGCAACACATCACATCAACAGAAGCTAGGGTAAAAATCACATGATCATTTCAATAGATGCAAATAATGTCATTGAAGAAATTCAACATCCATTCATGGTTTTAAAAAACTCCAAAGAAATTATAGAAGAACTTAATCTGATAAATGTCATCTATGACAAACCTGTCAACAGTATTTTAAATGTGAAAAATCTGAAAGCTTTGTGTTTAATATAGAGAACAAGTCAAGGACATTCTCTGTTACTACTCTTGTGCAATATAGTATAGTACTCAAAACATTACTGGAGCAACCATCCAAGAAAAAAAAAAGGATATATACAGTAAAGGAAGACATCAAACTGTCAGTATTCAAAGATGACATGACCCTTTACAAAAAAGACCCAGAAAGTTCCACCAAAAGATTCCCAGAACTAATAAACACATTCAGAAATATAGCAACACAAAATCAACAGCCTTTCTTTACCCTAGTGATGGCAAACCTTTTTACAGACTGAGTGTCCAGACTGCAACCTAAAACCCACTTATCTGTTCACAAACTGACAACCCTGCAATTAGACCTGAATACTGAGGCTTCAGCTTAGAAAAAAAGAAAAACAAACTCATACATTAGCATCCTTTGTTTTAAAAGAAAAACACAGTAACACATCTGCCACGGGTCCACCACCACTGATCTACGCAAATGATGGAAAGTGAAATTAGAAAAACAGTATCACTCCATAGCTTCAGGAAAAATCAAATACTTAGGAATTAACCTTACAAAAATGGTGAAAGACCTCTCAAATGAAAACTACACTACTCTGAAAAATGAAATCAAAGAGGACATCAGAAAATGCAAAGGCTTGCCCTGAGACTAAATAGGTAGAAACATTATAGTTAAAATGGTCATACGACCCAACTCATACGTAGATTTCATGCAATTCCAATCAAAATACTAACAGTATTCCTCACAGAATTAGAAAACAACAATCCCAAACTTTGAATGAAACCATAAGAGATGCAGGGTAGCTAGAACAAATTTGGATAACAAGAACAAAGCAGGAGGCATCTCAATCCTGGATTTTAAGTATTACAAAGCTATAGTGATAAAACAGCATGGTACAGATAGGTGGATCAGTGGGGCAGAGTAGAGGATACAGAAACAACCCCAGGTACAGCCAGCCATCTGATCTTTGACAAAGGGGCCAAAAACATACACTAGACGAAAGAAAGACTCTTCCACATGTGTTGCTGGGAAAACTGGCTGTATCCAAGAGAAAGATTGAATGTGGACCTTTATCACTGTGTACCAAAATAAATATAAATGGATCAAAGACCTAAATATTAAAAGAGAAACACTGAATCTGCAGTGGATAAAAGAGATAAACCTCTTCAAAGTAACATCACAAATCAACAAATAATATCATATCAAATTTAAAAGTTTCTACATAGCCAAGAAAACAGCAAATAGATTAAAGAGACAACCTACAGAATGGGAAAAAAAAAATCTTTGAGAGCTACTCCTCTGATGGAGGACCATCATCTAGGTTATCTGAAGAACTCCAAAGAATAAGACCCTCCCCCAATAAAGACCCAATCATAAAATGCTCAACTAAAATGAATAAACACTTCTCAGAAGAAGAAATACATGTGACTAATAAGTGCCGAAAAAATGGTCAACATCTCTGATCTTTAAATGCAAGGTAAAGTAACATGGAGATGCCGTTTTACTCCAGAAAGAATGGCTGTCGTGAAGAAATCAAGTAATATCTAATGCTGGTGACACTATGGGGCAAAAAGAAACCTTGTACATTGTTGATGAGGATGCAAGCTAGTACCATCACTATGGAAATCAGTGTGGAGAGCCCTCCAAAAATTAAAACTAGAAATTCCATTTGCTTAGTTTCTCCCCTTTTTAGTTGTCTTCTCAAAAGAGGGAAAGACAGCATAGTGCAGTGGTCCTTGCACACCCATGTTTATAGCAGCACAACTCACGATAATTCAATATGGGAAGTGGTCTATGTGTCCATTTCCAGATGAATGGAGAAAGAATGTGTGGTATGTATACACAGTGGAATACTACTCTGCCATAAAGAAGGATAAATGTGTTCCTTTGGGGAAAATAGATGCACCCTGAGACCATAATATTAAGTGATAAATATGACACACAAGGTTACACATTATATGAAATCCAAAGCATAAAAAATTAAAGAGTGAATGAAAAAATAGGCAAGAGGACTCCAGGTGCCTTGCAAATGAGAAGGGGATGTAGACATGGAAGGAGGGAGTGAGGAGGAGGAGAGGTGGAAATAAGATGTAAGAAGTGCTATATAAGTGCACTAACTCCCTGTGATGAACATAATCATTGTGTACTGCACACATGCACCGATGCTAAATAAGTGACATTATTTTCGCTAACTTATTATTGGACTGAGTGCTTGGGTTATTTTTTCAAGTTACTGTGGGTAGAACAGTTCTAGGGGCACACACAGGCTACATAAATACTCAGCTACCAAGGTAGATTCCCAACTCTATTGTTTTCCATGAGATCAAGACTTTTAATTTTTTTCCCATGACCCATTTTATTGCCCATTTTCTGGGTACCACTTCCTTTTGCAGTCCTGGAGGAGAGCTGCTCTACCTCCCACTCCTCCTGTGACAGGCTGATTCAATATTCCCGGCCCCCTTTCTGCCGTCCTTGGAGACCTCTCTGCTCTCAGCTGGCCCTGCAGGCCTCAGGAGCACCTCACCTGCAGAGCCAGGGGTGGGATGTGAGGAGAGAGAATTCGCCTGGGGTTGGGGCCATCAATCTGTACTGGAGACATGATTTTCTCATTGTTTCTTAGGTTTTGTTTTCTACCCTGTGCCTAGAATTGCTGCACTTAATGAAGCATAGGATCATTTTTTTCCTAGAAGTTTCTGCAGTTGAGCATGGTTCTCAGCAGCCTATGCTTCTCTAGATGAGCACAGCAATTTGGCTGTTTACTTCCATTTTCATTTCTCCACCCCCGGCCATCCTTTGTGCTTCCCTGAGGTACAAGAGATGAAAAGCATACATCCCCTTTGTCTTTGTTGGTGGATTTGGGAACATGATGGAATGTTTCCAGGAGTCTCAAGATGCCCTAGAGGATTGAAATGGAGCTTAAATGCTTCCTTGGTGATTATCCTCTGGATATTATGGCATTTACTTTCCTTGTTTGGTTGTGGCTGATTTATTTTTTAATCTTTCCCTTTATTTCATTGCTAATGAGAGAGGGAAGAGCCTGTGGTACTATTTAATTTTTCTTTACCTAAATATCTGTTATCATGATACCAGGGTTACCTTTTCCAGAAACAAAAAGGCACGATCTCTATATGTTTTTGAGATGTCATTAAATTCTCCCCCTTTTTCATCAGTGCCTTTATTCTGAAGTCCCACTTGCAGGATGGTAGTGAGAGCTCAGTTTGTGTTAGGACTGGAAAACCAAGCCATTGCCTTTTTTGGGGGTCCAAATCAGAGGATCTAGCTATGAAATAAAAATTCTTAAAATATATTTTTACTCCTTCAGTTTCCTTCAATCTACAGTCAGAGTAAATGTCACCAGAAGTTATATTTTAAATCTCATTGATTTTTAAAACACTAATGACTCTTAGCCCTTTGGAAGTGCTGTTCTCAAAATGTGTTTCTCCTGCCAGTCCTAGACTAGAAGTAGAGGAAGGACCCCAAATTTAAAGATTGGAGGCTTGGCTAGCAGATTCACAAAACTAGTCAAACAGGGTCCCTATGCTTCTCATCTCAGATACTAATTAAACTAATTAATCAAAGAAATCATTACAGGACAGTGCAGGGGCTTTGGGACTGCATGCCCTGGGAAAGAAATCTTGCACCTGGAAAGGTGTATTTGCTTCCATGTTATAAGAGAAATACATTGCTCGAGTACATATGCCTTGATATAATAGGCACATTCAGGTCAAAACACATATCACAGATCTTCATCAGACTTCAGAATCAAACCAGTGCACGCTAATTTTGCTTGACACATCACTGAATTTTAGTAAGCATTTGTTTCTTGCATATTTAGGACATAAAAGAAGGTTTGCTTGTGCCTGAACTCACCTCGAAGTCCTCAGCAATTTTAGGGCATCCGGTGAGAGCCGGTGAGTGGACCACTGGGTGTCAGTGTTGGTTTTTCCCACCCAGGCAGGACCTGACTTAGAATGCCTTGTCCTTTGCAGGGCTTGGTGGTTTCTCTGCAATACAGGATATTAGACTTTCTGGGCAAACCAAAAGGGACCATCCTGTCCGGCTCGCTTCCTACAGACAGAGAGCCTGAATTATGAAGCTAGGAGAGCGGATTGCTGCTCTGGATGGATTCCTCCTATTCTTCCCCCAGGTTTTCCATATCACTAGAGTATGATTTCAAGCTTAAATGCCCGCAAGGTCTGACGTAAAGAGCAAGTGCATGCTACCTAGTAAACGAGGGTGGCCGCTTCCTTCCCCATAGAAATATGCCGCTGCTTATTTTTCCTATCAGCCTCCCTGACATCTTTTATTTTCTCAATATTGATTTCGAGAAAATTTCTTGTCTGCTAGCCAAAAACAACAACAGCAACAAAAACAAAAAACAAAACAAAAGCCAAAGCGTGAAGATGATTGGTCGGTCACTCAAAGGGCAACAAGAGGAATGTCTGCAGGTCTGCAGTACCCCATGCAACCGGAAGATGGCGTCCTAACACAGCTAGAACTTCAGGCTTTTCAAGTAAACTTAGGAAACCCGATTTCCTGGGTGACTTCTTCTCATTTACATAAGCTGGCCTAGGTCTGAAAGTTCATTTGTGGCCCAGATGTGGGACTTCAGGAGAATGAGCTATTGTCTCTGTCCCGTATACTGGTTCTCTCCTAATTGGAATTTCTTTTTGCCTATGTTGTTCGGATTGAGCAAATGGACTAGTTCCAGCAAGAAGAGGAAAGGTGACTCGGGAAGAGTCACAGGATCATGGGTCATCGGTCATGGTGTCACTTCTTTATCCAGGGAATAGAATGATTTTGCACCACACTGTGAGGAGATCCTTGCCCCCAAATATCCACTCTTAACCTCATTTGGCCTAGGAACGGTTGGGAAAGGCAGACCCCTGCACTTTTCAGCACTGGGTAATTTTCTACTGTGAATGTAGGAGGAAGGAGCCATGGGAAGGAAGCATCTGTAAGTCTCCCCAGCCCTGAGAATTGGCCTCTTTTATGGATGGAGAAGGTTTGTCGGAGGGAGCAGTTCCCAGACTCAGCCATGGAGCCATCTGCTGAAGCCAGTGGGCTCCAAGGACTCGGACTGGGCTGATGGGGGAGGAGGAAGTTAGCTCTGGAAGAGGAATAGTCACATCCAGGAAGATTTGGATAGATTGAGAAAAATGCATTGCGAGCTGAATTGTCCACCTTAAACACGCGAGTTTGGAAATCATCTGATGCCTGGCTCACTACCTTCATTTCTCTGGTGTACTGTTAAGAGTTCTTCTAGAGTTAGTGAAGAGAGAAAATGGCTATTGTAATGTGCACAAAGAATAGAATTAATCATAAAGGAAGATTCGGGGCTGACACAGGAATTAATTTGCCACAAGAAAGTCTCAAGTCCCAGTGAGGGACTTCTAGATAGGAAGAGTTTTTAAGATTAGAATGTGTTCCCAGCAGGCAGACCCTGTGGCACAAACTTGTAACCCCAGCTATTTGGAAGGCTGAGGGAGAGCTGAGTGTCCAAGGCTACCCTGGGCAGCTTAGCAAGACCCTGCCAAACTATAATAGGAGAGGTGCAGATGTAGACCATTGGTAGAATACTTGCCTGGCATGTGGGAAATCCTGGGTTCAACCCTAGTACCACACCAAAACAAACAAGCAAACAAAGAAAGTGCTTTGGGGAGGGTATGAGATCTTTTAAAATTCTACTACTATCCCTATCACAGCTAAAGGAAAACCCGTGCTTCCAGTATCAGCTCCGTAAGATACCAATCAAACCATATTTATAGCCCATTCTCAAAAATATTGGTTCTTTCCACTCTGATTCCTCCGCTTGGCACACAAGTGGCCCCCTCATGAGGTTGGAAGTCACACTCTTTGCTGGAGGCCATCTACTAGTATTTGTAATTAAAGGATTAAACAGTAACACATGTGGCCAAATAAGTACCTAGAGCCAAATGTTATGTCTTTCTCACAGAGAGTCACAAAACACATCATTAAAGGAGATGACCTATCTTCTGATCACCCCAAGATACACAAGAAAATAGTACTAACTTTTTGAGAGGTGCAGGGAAAAGGAGCTGACAAGTTCATCAGCTTCCTCAGTGGGCGATGGAGCTTAATCCTATGTGAGGCTCTGGGAAAAACACCCACTTCCCTCAGCCCCTGGTACTGGATGAAGAGGTGGGAGGAAGCACTCTCACAGTGCCTCTTTAGAGGCAGGCAGCAGCAGTCCTGAACGGTAGTTTTCAAACTGGAGTATGCGCACAAATCCTGGGGGCCTCGTTACGGTGCAGACTGGTTCAGAACTTTGAGGATGAGGCCTGAGATTCTGCAGCTCTGAGGTCACCAGATGAGGTCCTTGCTGCTGTGCTGAGGGTCGCGCTGACCAGCAAGCAGTCAAACCGGAAAGATGGGTCAGGGGGACAGCAGAGGACGGGTGGTGTCTGCCCAACCTTCCACCATGAGTGTCCTCATCCTGGTATCCCCAGGCTTACCCAGTGACTTTCCTGCAGATCACGAATCTCAGGCTGAGATGACTGCGTCTGTGGTCTGGGTGACTTGATTTTGTGCATATAAGCTCTGTGCAGGCATCATTTACTCAGAGCCTCACACAGTGCCTGGAGCAGAGGAGCACTCAGTGGGTTATCTCACAGTTCAGTCACTTTTCAGAGAAATCTCTTATGTGCATTTATACTAGGGATATATTTAGACTTTAAAAAACTGTTAAACCTCTTCCTCTGCACCTTTTTCTATGCCTAACCCAAAAGGTGCCATAAGGTTCCAAGTACCATTTAAAATTATTCTTTCCTCCCCTTCTTCCCTTTTGTTATTAAGCATGGTGCTCTATCTACCTGTTGGAAATGAGATAGCTCTACTCTTTTTCTTTTTTTATGCAGTGTCCCAGCCATAAGCACCTTTCTCTTCAAACTCACTTCTCCAGCTCACACCTTCCAGCATTTTTCCTGTACTGCCACTGCAGCAGCTGCCGTAAGGTAGAAGTAGATCGAGGTGGCTGACATAGAAGAGGGGTCCTGCCTTGACAGCAGCTTCTGTCTTCTTCCTGGCTCTCACCGGAGGGTTTGGGTGACCACGGGGAATATGTCTCTCTCTCTCATCATTCTTCTTCACTTCTGTGCCAGCAAAACAGCGAATGATCCCAGACTTTCACTGAGTGATCACTTACTTATTCCTGTACTCCGTTTCCTTCTCACTCCTTTAGCAGATATTTATCAGGAGTCCTGGGCATTGTGTTAGGGATGCCTGAGTGCACAGGCAGACAAGAATGCCTGCCTTCATGAGCTCTCTTTTGGAGGGAGATGAGCAATGATCAAGACAGGAAGTAAAATATAAAAGTTATAATCGATACAGTAAAAGGGAAATTAACTGCTCAAAGGGAAATTATATTGTTTGATCAATCTGGCATGCCGGTATATGGTAGCCTGAACAATTACTTTGAGGACAACCATATGCAGTATGACAACCATTGTTAAATTTCTATCATCTTGTTTTGAAATCCTATATCACCATTATTGGTTGTTGTTGTTATCGTCATTTTGCTTTTGTTGTTGTTTTTAATTGTTTGTTTCTTGATGTTTCTGTTTTTCCCTCTTTAAGATAAAAATAAGTAAAAGACACCATGAGTGATACATTCTATAAAGAAAAGTAGAGCAGGGAAGAGTGGGTGAAGGGCCACAGCAAACAACTTAATTTGTGCAGGGGCCTTAACAAATGAGCAACTACATAAGAAGGGATAAAGGGCAGAGAGAGCTTTGGCCTCAGAACCTCCAGGCAGAGCATAAAGGAAGCGAAGTGAATGCTGGGTAAGAGAAATGGTTAAAGGTCTTGGAAGAAGCAGAGTCTCTCTCTTGAGTATTGGTGGTGGAGGTACAATAGGAGAATGTTTAATTTTTAAGTGGTAAATATATGTACTTTATTTATTTATTTTTATTTTAAAGAAAACCCCCAGAAAAATCAAGAAGAAAAAAAAAGCCACCCAACAACAATAACAAACAACAATGATAGCAATATAGGATTTCAAAACAAGATGATAGGAATTTAACAATGATTGTTATATTGTATATTGTTATTTTTAAAATAGTTGCTCAAGTTACTAGATACAGGAATAAAACAAAGTAATAAAATGGGGGAAAAAACACCGAATTTCAAAAATAAGACAGAAATCCCCTACAGTTGCTGTAATGCATATTGTTATCCTCCAAATAGATGCTCAGACTGCAAAGTCCATCAAACAATACAAGCATCAAGTTTGGGTTTTTTGTTGTTGTTGTGGTTTTGTTTTGTTTTACTTCAGTTCCTATTATCTCAGCCTGAGTTCCTCCAAATCAGCTGGTTGCTGGTGGGGGTGGCGCTGGGGGTGGGATGGGGAGTGGTGTTACTCTTCTTGTCTTCTAGTCTGTGCACCCACTGGCTTGTGGGAAGGTGTGGGTTGGCTTCTTGATTCTCTTTCAGGTTTGAATGGCTGCCACTGGCTGTTTATTTTTTGGTAGCAAGAATCGAACTTGTAACCTCGTGCTTGCCAGGTAGGCACTGTGCAGCTGAGATATATCCCTGGCTCTAAGTTTATATACTTTGAAAATGGTAGTATACTTACATGGATAAACATTTGAGAGATACAAAAAAAATATCTAATTTACAAACTTGAAAGTCTTATTTTTGTCATTTAGGAACTTAGTTCTTCAAGGTTACTTTTCTAAACAGTTCATGTATTCTTTCAAGGATGGTTTACTGATGTACATGGAAATGCATACATATATAATATGTATACATCTATATAAATATTGATAGGATTTATATATTTGTATATATATATATTTGCAAATAGCCATTTTTATGTTATACATCTATGAATGCCTATGTACCTAAACTGTATTTGAAAGAAAAATTCAAGATTATTCAAGGAATTTCTCAATAAGGATTTTTCCAGTTTCTAGATTGCTCCAAAAATCAAATAAGGTTTGAAGGATGGTATATTGACATAAAACACTCAACACAGTCAAGAACCAAAAAAATTCATTTACTTGGGGCTAATGAGAATTGCAAGCTGGGAAATCACTAACTGAAGCATTTAAAAAATTTTTTTTTATTTCTAGAGAATAAAACCAAACAAAATAAAACAGATTAAAGCCAATCAAAATAAAAAGTGAAATGACACAGGACTTCAAAATAAGATAATAAGAAATCAACGATGACTACCGTTAATGCCTTTTGTTCTCTTCAAAATAGCTGTCCATACCATCAGACATAATAAGATCAAAGCAAACAAAATAGAATAAAACTAATCAAAACAAAATAATGAAAACAACACAGACCTTTAAAACGAAATAATAGGGAATTAACAATGGCTGCCACCTTCCCTTTTTAGATGTTTCCTCCCCTTTTACTTTCCAAAATCTACTGTACATTTTGGATCCCACTAACTCCTTAGCTTTTTGTACTAGGGAGAAAACATGATGTTCACTCATGTCATTCTGAACCATTTCACTCAAGAGCATGATCACAAGTTGCATCCATTTACTTAGAAGAGCCAAGCATGAGGAAAAGACCTGACATGCGAATAATTGAAGCAGTTTTGAAAATGCACTCAGAAGTTTTAAAAATGGTAACTATGTGTACACATAGCATTAAACCTTAAGATGGCTGGAAATTATATTCCTTAGTTGCCAGGAATTATAATTGGTGCTGGCAGAATTATTAATTATTATTAAGCTGTCTTGTAAGAAAGGTATAGGTTGTGGTCTCAGTTTCTGGATGTATTAGGGAAAGGCGTATATTGTACAGTTCAGCAGAGGGTAACAGTGTTTCACAAGTTCACCTGTATCTGGCAGTGGTCTCTTTGCAGCTAAGTTCCAGGTTCTGATGCAGAAATCTCTGGAACCTCATTAACAGTGGCCCCTTGACTGTACTTTAAGTGCCATTAACCAGGGCTATTTCATTTTAGTATTTCTTTTTCCCTAGATATATGAGTCACTTCTCTATTTAAACTTTAGGTATCATCTGATTAATTAGGCAATACTAAGCGTATTTTCGTGGCCAACTATTCTGATACATTATCTTTTTTCCCATTATGGTAACTATGGTTCATTTTGTCACTAAAAGTGCACACTGTAGATACAGAAAAACGTGGAAGAAAATCCTAGTTTTGGAGATAGATTAATTTCTTATAATCATAACAATATATTAACAACTTAGTGACTTGAAAATACATTTTTATTGCTTTACAATTCTGGTGGTCAGAGCCCAAAATGGTTTAAATGAGTCAAAATCCTGTTTTGGCCGAGCTGCTACTTCTGGGACCTCTGTGGAAGAACCGTTTCCTGGCTTTTTCCAGTTTCTAGAGGCTGCCCGCATCCCTTGGCTTTGGCCCCTTCCTTCATCTTCAGAGCCAACAATAGAAAACCTTCAAATATCACTCATGTTTGTTCTCCTGTCTCTCTGCTTTCCCCTTTTCTCCTCTCTTCTTCCATCATAATATCTCCTCTCCAAATGTGACCTTCATGCTTCCCTCTTATAAGGATCCTTGTAATCACAATTGATACACCAGAATAACCCAAGATAATTTTCCTATTTTAAGGTCCTTTCCATATCTGCCAAGACCTATTATCCAGGTAAGGTAATACAGGTCCTGGGGATTAGGAGGTGTGTATATTTGGGCAGCCACTATTCAACTTTTCACAAGGAATCTTCTGAAGGCTTCTTAACTTAGAGAAATCTCTTACCTTCACTACAAAATGTTCACAGAAACATCGACTATTCTCAGTAAATGAGAATAGGAGCTATCCTCTCAACTATTTTAACATTTAATAAACAAGAGTATGATTCCTTCCCATCTCTCCAGTCCATTGTGCTATTGATATCTATAGGGATGTTTTATTCTTTTCCTTCCAAAGATTTGATGATTTCTGTCTATGAAACAGACAGTAGACAGACTAGGTGAAAGAACCTTCAAATATTATTATATGACTGATAATGCACAGAAGAAGGAGATTCTCAACAGGCCCCACGGGCGGGGTGGCTGCACCCCATACAGAGCTTAGTGAAGGTGTAAGGGCCTGTGCTTCTGTGGAACAGAGGTGTTGTACACTGTGGAATTTGGGGAGGATGTTTTGGGGGAAGGGTTGTCGTGTGTTATAGGTGACGTCATTCAGATTGCGGCCACCTTTGCTCAATCTGCCTGAGCAAGGGGCCAGACCCCAATCACTTTTTCCTGAAAGGTGGAGCAGTTATTAGACAAAAATACAGAAACAAGCAACCCTTCCCTTCTTTTACTATTTTAATAGAGATAAACATAAATTTTCTTTTACAAAAGGGCAGCTCTTCAGAGCTATGCCGATACTTTCTCTGAAGAACCAACTCAAAACATACAGAAGCACTACATTTAGGATAGAATATTTTGATTCTTCTCATGTCATACTTTTATTTCTCCATATATTATGGGTGCCTAGGTGTGCTACTTTCATAGTGGTTTTTAATAGTTGGTACTTTTAGACTGTGAAGATACGCCTTTGCGTTATGCACATATTGGCCCTCTTGGGGTTCACTCCTTCCTGCAGATTGTGCGGCCAGCTTGGTTTGTTTCTTTATAGCTTGAACAGCTGGTGATATATTTTATCCGAAATTGTCACTTTATACCCTTCATTTTTCCTTTTCTGAGAACTTTAAACATTTTAAAGGTATGGATTCCATTGTCTTTTACCTTTCATTGTTTTTTGATGAAAAGTTAAACATCATTTGTGCTCTTTAAAAATATCTATTTTCTATGACTGCATTTAATAATTTATTGTATATCTACATTTAAACTCTGCCTTTATGTGTGGTTTTTATCCAGTTTGACTGTTGGTATTTGGCAGACAAATACTCTGCTGGGCCCATTCTGCCTTATAGCCACTAAAAAAAACCAAATCTCTGTTTCACGGATTTTATTGTTTGGAATCTCAAATTTTTAATTGGTTTTATTTAAGAGGTTTCAATTTTCTTTTAAGATTCTCTTTCTTTTTTGTTTATTTTGCCCATCATTTCTTCTAATTTATTTAGTATATTTTAATAGTTTTTAAAGTTTGGCTAATTCTGATGTCTGAACCATTTCTGGCTCTTTTGTTAACAGGTTTTTTTTTTTTTAAATTTTCACTCACTTAGGGGTCCCTTTCTATTCTTTATTCTCTTGTTTTGTAACCTTTTTATTGCAGGGCAGAAATTTTGTAATGAAACAGCTGAAACCCCTGGAGAAAATGTCATCTATGAATACAGGAGGGCAGGAGCAAGGGTCACTGTCTGCAGTTTGGGGCTGGGTTTCAGCTTTAGTTAGGTTCACTCATTTGTTTTCACATGTCTTTAGGGTGAACCTGGCCTGCTGTGTATACATCTATGATAGATAAGCACCGAAAGATTACACAGTACCTATTTCTACTTTGGTGTTCATGCCACTTCCACATACTCAGCTGAAGTCCTGTGGAGGAAGGTGGCAGGCAAGAACAGGTTCCCTGCTTTAGGAGCTTCTGTGGGTCTCAGTTCTTTCATGCCAGCCTACCAGGTGTGCAGAACTTTGGGTACCTCAGCAATGTTCCAGTACCTGGTGAAGCCCAGTATTCCAGTGGCTCCTCTGGGAACTCTACCATTGAGAACTTCGCCATTGTATCTCCTTACATAGAAAGATCTTACCCTTCTCTGTGATTTAATTTCCTTAGATCATTTTGTGTCTACAACCCACTAATTTCTTAAATAAGATATGAGGTGGTGAGGAAGAGATCATTATTTTTTTCTAATTTATAGGGCAGCATCAATAGTCTCTCAAAATCTCCCTCTTGTCTGGAAGTTGCTCTTTTAAGTATCTAAAATTTCTGATGATGTCACTTTTTAATGTACTATTATTTGCTGAGATCTGTGAATGGCTCTCAAGTTATGAAGTTGTAGTTTTATGTTTCTTTATAGTCTTTCTATTTGTGACTTATGTATTTTTAGCCTATGCTAGTAGATACATACACAGTTTTATTTGAGTAGGTTTGGATTTTTTTGGTATTATATGCTTTTTAAAATCACGGATAATATTTTTCACTTTGAAATTACCTTAGCTTTATATTAATGTATCTACCTAGTTTTCTTTTGATTATGATTTGCAAGCTATCTTTTTATTTGTTCTCTTTTTCTGGTTTTTATTTTTTAGATGTGTCACCTAGGAGCACCCTGCAGTAGAGTTTGGTTCTTTATTTCACAATTTGATCATGCTTGTATTCTTATAGATATCTCATCCATTTACGTTTAATGTAATTAATGATAAATTTGAGTTTACATCTATAATCTATGTTTTCCTTTTGAATTACAGAAATATTTTTATATCATACTCTTTTCTCTATGTTTTTAACTTCACAATCTTTTATTGTATCTTAGATTTTATCCTACAGAATCATTGGATTATTTTACTTTTAATTTTATGTGTATTATTTTCAGGATGGATAAAAGTTAAAAATCTTTAACCCCACTATTCTCTCTCACCTTTTTGCACTGTCACTCATTTAAATTATGTATAAAATTATATTTAGTCATATGTGTTCAATTTTTTCTCATCAGTTTTATTACATTGTCTATATTCATGTGTATTCATCCACACATTTTCCTTTCTAGTGGTCTTCATTTCTTTCTGCATTAGTGTTCTTCTATCAGGGATCACTTTCCATCTACCCAAAGAATCCCTTTTAGTATTTCTTTCAGCCATCTTGCTAGTGACAAGTTATTTCACTTTTGCGGGGGGAATTATCCTGAAATATTTTTATTTTACCTTAAATTCTGCTTCTTTTGTAGTGCTTATTTCATTTATTTTGGTCTTCCCAGCCCAATGAGATTGCCAGAACTTTTTGACTGCTGGTTTCTGATCTATCTCTTTGATCTTTAAAACTTGGCAAGGACACGTTGGAGGAACATAGTAGCAAATATATGGATTGTCTCAGTGTATTTCCTGCTTTTTTAGGGTCTTGAGCCACTGAGGCCTGGCTACCTTAGTTGTTCACTGATGAATGTAGACAGGTTTTCTAAATTTTCATATATTTGGCTTAGCTTTTACAGTTGTTTTCAGTAGGAAGTTCACTGTGAGCCAGGCTTTTTTGTCAAAGCTAAAAGTAGTACCTCCAAATTGTTTATTTTCGATAAAACATGTATTGAAAGAAGTCCCTCCTACAGTAACCCTTCAGACATTTTTTTCACAGATCTTATCTTGTTCAGTTAGTTTCTTTTCTCTACATTAGATTGCTACATTTTTTTTTCAACTCATGTAATGGTATCTCCAGACCCTTCATCTTCTGGTTTCCTAATTCATAAATATATATTAAGTGGCAAACATAATTACAGATTACTTGTTTTACAGACAAAAATGGTTGCTTTTAAATCCTGGATCTCTTCTATTAGTTGCTCAACCATGACAAGGTTTTAATACTGTATTTAAGTCTTTGATTTGTCACTTGCAAAATGGAGGATCTTGCCAAACTTGAAGAATTATTTTCAGTTTAAGTGATTGGATTATAGTAGGACACTGTGAACATCAAATGTGGTAGTTGCTTTTATATTTGTCTAATTGTTTTCCCCTAGAAAGGGTTTCTAGCTGGGATACATTCATGGTAGTGTTCTTTCCCATAGGTTTGCTGAAACCTTTTGTGAATCTGTTCTTTCCAGGTACCTGGTTCAGTTGCCTAATTCCATTAACAACTACAAAATCATCCTCAGAGAAAGTGTAAATCAAGTTATGTCTTGCCTCCTCCTTAGCACCTCCCTCTTCTTGGCTGAAAAACTGAGAGGAAAGATGCTGCTGGAAGAATTTAATTTAGCTGCAGGAATACCATTTAAACAGCAAAGCTTTCTCCTCCTCTCTGGGATGACTCTTTATCAGGATTTCACTTGGCTTCCCTCTGTTTTACAGTGGAAAATTAATAAACGTTTTGGATGCAGTCTTAAGCCAAGGTCGGCAGCTGCTGCTGTGCACTTATTTAAAATGCCTATTTTCTTTCACTCATTTCTGACCCTTCTGAATCCTGTTATCAGTGCCTGCACATTTTTGGTAACTGATTGTCATTGCATTGTAAGGATTCTGCCTGGATGATTGCTCCTCCACCAGAGATGTCAGCCAGCTGAAACATACCAGGAGACAACAAAGGACATTCCTGACTTGGGGAAAAATGTCAATGTGTTTGACATTTATATTCTTTTGAGTAGCTTTTATCTCTTTGAAAATTCCCTGAACTTACTATCCCGAGCAGAGGAGTGGAGCCTCAATGCAAGCGAGCAAAGAAAGCCTACTTTGAAGACGGAGAGTGGGATGATGAATTAGAAGTTCTTCTCTGTTAGCCCTTTTTGGTGATAGAAAAGGACAAAATTACAAAGTGAACAAGATGATAATGAGTTTAGCTTCTGATGTGTTAGAGGATGGTTCTATTCAAGACAGAACGCTTCTGAAGAGGTGCGGTATCAGTGCTTCCTGCTAGCGTCTTCCTATCTTTCCTTTGCTGTAGAGCCTAGGCCAGGTGTCTTCTGCATTAATGATCACATGTAACATGCTGCCTGGGTGAAATGCTACTCACAAATGGGGATTTCTATGCTAGGACAATACAGGCTTATTGCATGCTGAGCTTTGGTTCTCAAACAGTAGAACTGGCTGATAAGTCCAAGCAATTAAACTCTGGAGGCAGCGTCGGTGCCCTGTCTCAATCTTTATTTTACTTCTTAACAAATGCAGAATTTCTCATTTGGTGC
This sequence comes from Hydrochoerus hydrochaeris, assembly GCA_004027455.1. Taxonomy (NCBI): domain Eukaryota; kingdom Metazoa; phylum Chordata; class Mammalia; order Rodentia; family Hydrochaeridae; genus Hydrochoerus; species Hydrochoerus hydrochaeris. The sequence continues at coordinate 118,178 of PVLA01003758.1, forward strand.
ATGCTCTGGAGAGCAAGATGAACAGAGTTTTATTTTCTAATAATGGGTTGAAAGAATTGGGTGATCCGTTTAGATAAACACATTGAACACAATTTCCAGGCCGGAGAGAGCTTGCTTTGTATGAAACCAGTAGTTTCTTCTTCCATTATTTAAGACCCTCAATATCTGAGCTATCTAAGAACTCACTTCCTGGATTTATGCTATTTATATAGTTGAAGCAGATAGTTTTTAATTTGTTAAGCAATTGAAATTCTTTTCATAAAAATTTTCCTTAGGGGCCAAATATAGAGAGAATAAACTTTTAAAAGAGATGTGCTGGTTGACTAAAGGTGGCAAGAGCGCCAGTTCTCTTGCTTTGGTCTTCATCTGACCAAGTTTCTGGTGCATCTCAGTAGATTCTATAGGTTCTATGAAACAGAACTAGCAAACCACTCACCTAAAGAAGCCAGAGAAACCTAAGTGCTATGGGGAGAGGATTCATCAACTAGACATGACCTCTAGAAGTAAATTAAATTAATGCCATCAGTGGATGGAATGGGCTTTTTCAATTGTCCCCATTTTTGAGAAATTAATTATTTTAAAAAAAGATTATAGAGTGTTTAAGATTTATTTTTCACTTCAATGATTGTATAGAACCAAAAAATTTTTTGCAGTCTGAAAGAGATGTCTAAGGATCATAGAAATATTTGTTTCTGTTTTCTCAGCTCCCAAGATGGTTTAGGATGATTTCTCTCTTCTATCCAGACCTTTTGGCAGTCATCTTTAAAGGACATAGTTGGCCTTTTCTGAACTTCTGTAAATTTTAATTGGAATGTGATGCAATAAAAGATATAACTGAGTGGCATGAGATGTTCACCAAGTGAAATGAAAACTTTGCTTCCAGCATATGAACTCTAAGGCAAAGAGGCGGAGGGCTGCAGAGTCAATGAGGGTTCCTAGAAAACCTCACAGATGCCAGAACCTGAAACTTACCATTAGATGTGAACTTAAATGTGTTGGAATATTTTGAGTATGAAGTGATAGAAGCTGGCTTCAGCCAAGGAGATTTTCCATGACAAAATTCTGGGGGTAGAGTGATGATCTAGGTCTATGCAGGCCATCCGATCTCTGTCACTCTTCCTTTCTGTACCATGTAACTCTGTCTGGGCTGGTCCCACTTCCTTCTTTAGATTAGATTTTTCTCTGTGTCAGGTGCAGGGCAAAGCATGAAGTAATGTTCCACTGCTATAGTTTTAGGCTTAAATGAACTCAGTTTAGCAACCAAAGAAATAGTTTCTTTTTCTAGCATCACAGGGGAAAATCCTACAGAAAGATTCACTTGACCAGTTTGAGTCGTGTTCCTATTCATGTGCCAATCAGTGATCAGGGCTCCTTGAAATATTATTTTTATTCCTGTATTCTAATCAGAATATTCTTGACATTTCTTTTCAATTTCTTCAAGATTCTGTTCAGTTGATCTAGTTTAGCTTTCACTTAAGAATATTACATGACTCATGTTACTTCTCTGAAATAATATCTATATTTTTATGGAAACTTCTAGAACATCCACTCAGACATTTTGTCTATAAAGACATAGTGGCTGCTTGGGATTGTTACAGCTTTACCAGGAAGAATGGCTGGCACATTCTTATTGATGTTGAGAAATGAAACCATCTATACCTCACCTGCAGCTGCACATTAACAAGGCTTTACTATACTTGCACAGTTTTGAACAGTATAATTCAGGAGGTGATAGCACTGGGACAGAACCCAGGGCCTCATGCATGCTAGGCAAGTACTGTATCACTAAGCCACATCCACAGCCCTATCAATACAAACTTATTCTTCCAAGAAACACTCGCCCAAGATGTTGTCAATAATATTATTGTTTTTTAAAGGTCTGTCAACTCTCCATTGGAAAATGAAGATGGTTCTATACTTTGAAACTCCTTGAACATAGCTCTCCCATACTATGTCTTATAATCCTAAATATTGATTGTTGCCCTATCCTATTGAAGCTCCCCACACAGAAATACCTCCTGCAAAGGTGACTTCAAATTTAATATCATCTCAACTTTTCCCTTTCCTGTTTTTGAGGATATGGAAACTGTCAGGGAGATGCTCTTCCCCAGTAATAAGGAACTTGGCTTTGGCTCATGTTTTGATGCTTTTCCTTACAATTTTCTGTTTGACAGCAGTTATATAAGTCCAGGTGGATATAATCAGCATGTATTGGGTGGCATGTGTATTTAAAGAACTGGAAAAGAGGCTCAAAGGATGATTTACATATAGCTCTTGTTCTCTAAGTCTCACAGACTAATGCAAGCCTGTGAGGTACCAAAGTGCTACAATTCAGTAATTTCATCAGGTAATTTTGAGAGAGGTTATTTTCAATGATGACATCTCAGAAGGCCTCTTGGAGGTGGTGTGTTTGAACTTGCACTAAAGTATGGCTAACATATCTAGAGGGCAATGGAAAGAGCAGAACATTCTACACTGAGGATGGATCATGAGCCAAAAACAGTGAAGAAAAAAAGACTATATTCCAGAAACTCAAGTAGATATATGGGTTGGTATAAATCTTGAGGAATGAGACTGAAGAATCAGGTATAGAGTGAAGCATTGTATAGATGGGAAGAGTCCCACATTTTATATTTTTGTGCAGTGGGAGACTTTTGATCTCACTCTACTTCCTCACTGTTCTTTTTTTCTTTCTCTTGTCTCTCAGATTCCTTGCTTGTCCTCCTTTCTTCTACCCTTTCCCTTCTTCCACCAATTGTGATCCCTCCTATCTCTGCCTCCTCATTTTCCCTTCATGTAATCTCTCTCTAGCCTTCTCTCTTTCCCAGCTTTTTTGGCTCACAAACCTTTGTTCCATTTGGTATTATTCTCATTCATTCATTCTCTCTCCCTCTGTCTCCTCCCCCTACTAGTTTACTTCCTTTTCTTCCTCTTGCTTTCCTCCTGCCTGTACTTTCACATTTTTTTTTTACACACTCCAAAAAGATGGTTCCTGAGAAGGAATTTGACTCATTCTCACTTGGTTCTATTTGGAAATGGTTACATTTTCCTCCTTTTTAGAAGCATGACATGTTACTATCTCCAAGTGATATTTAACACTGAGGTATCCACTTGTCAGGATGCCAGAGTCTAGCTGGGGAGCTTGCGAAGACTCTGTTGGTCAGACAAGAGTGTGACTCTCTGAAATGGAACATGTGGCAGTGCCACAGCTGTGCATTCTGATGTCTCAGGACTTCAGCAGAATCTCTCATTTTTTCAAATCAAAATTAAAAATTTAAGCAGACCAAGCATGTATCAAAACAGAAGGGAAAATATCAGTTAATGCCTAAGATAGAATCGCCTTGGGTAAACTATAATTTCTTTTTACATTAGAGGAGAGGTATATTGCTTTTCTCCACTTTAATGTGCCTTTAATGGATTTATTTCTAGGTGGAAAGGGAACAAATGCACATTTTAAAAGTTTGGGAAAGTATATAATAGTACAGAAAAAAGGAGAGGAAAACAGAATGTAAGGACTCTTGCTAGCCTTTTTCTCCTATTAATGGCTTCACATGATTCAAAAACATTGCTTTAATTTGGCATCAGCTGTTTTTCAGTTAATTGTATGCTATATTTAGTTGAATATATCTTTATATAAGTTGTTAATGTTTAATGTCACCCATATTCTTAGAAAAACTTGATTTTAAATTGTTATGTAGAATAGGATAGGACAGCTGTGCTACCATGCTTTAGTGCTCACTTTTTTATGATTTCTAGTTTTTCCTTAGTAAGTCACCGTGAATATCTTGAAGCCTAAAGCTGGCCTTCAGTATGATTTTGTTTTTTCACCTCCCTGAAGAGTGAGCATCACATCCATCTTTAGGTCATGGGATGTCACCACAAAACTCTTATGTGCCCAAGTGCAGGCTTTTGGAGCGTGGTTGGTCTATGGGGGTGCAGCTGTTGGGAGGTGGGGCATGTTCCAAAGAGGGGGTCCCTGGCAACGTGACCCAAAAAGGTATCTTCCTCCTAGGTTTCCCCGTGGCTTTCTCTACTTCCGGATTACCATGATGTCAGTGGCTTTTCATCTGCTCTTCCCCTCTGCCATGCCATTTCTGCCTCAGAACCTGGCAACTTTGAGTTGTCACCATGAGCTAAAATAATAAATCTAACTTAAATTAGGGGAGTCAGGTATTGTGCCTCAGTGATAAGAATGTGACTAAGTAGGTCTATAATGCAGTTGTGTAAAAAATGTTTTGAAATGTTCTTTAAATTAATTTAATTCTAATTCTAAAGCCCTGCTCCTTTAGCACTAGTGGAGAATTTATTTCATCTATAATCAGAGTATCTTCAATCTACTAGGTGGCCCCTGAAGTAGAAGCTTGGTACTAGAACTTAATTATGGAGACACTGCTGACCCAGGGAAATACTGTCTTAACAAATATACTTTTCTGAAATGTTTCAAAATTTTCTCTAAATTTCAGAGGCTCATACTTAACAAACTTTAGTGTTTTATTATACTTGTTTTAGATATTTAGTTTAAGAAGCCAAACATTACACAGAACAGTCCAACTTCCCTAGAAGTAATCAGAATCCTGATGTTGGTGAGAATCCTTCTTACCTGTGTTTTTATCCTTTTTTTCTTTAAAAATGTGAGTCTTCATAAATTATAACTAATGTCCTTTCTAGTCTTTAAAATTTTATTTTAGCATGGTCATATTGTATCATATGTACAATGGAAGTTTACCCTCTGAAGATTCAGCATGTTCAGTCATGAAACAACTGGCAATCGAGTAACATGAGATGACGTGTATAATCTTACGCCATGCGTGCATGTGGGAGCCACACAGATAGGAGGTTCCAGAAAAGCCAGGTGGCTGGAGCTTAAGTAGCATTTGGAGCCATTGGGCCTTGGAGGTTCTGGTGAAGAGGTGCTGACACACATTGTGGAGGGCCTAGGGGATACATGTAAGAGGAAAAGCTTGTCATATGGTGCATGTAAAGCTCCCCAGGTTGCGGCCCTTGGGAGCATAAATGATGTAGTACTGACCTTTAATTTCCTTCCCTGTGATAACCTTCCCTGTGCGAGGAGATGAAGGGAGAAAGTTCATGGCAATCATATTCCTTCTAGAAGAACTTCCCTTAGGCAAAAGAACTTAAGAAAAGAGTGAGCTTTCCCATGCTTCAGGGGTGAAAGAAGGCCAAGAACACTAGGGCCTGGAGGAAGGCCAGAGAGACCTTGAATTTGAGAGTTTTTATAAAAGTACTCAGCATGCCCAGCTGCCCTGCTTTAGGGTACTGCTTCTTGATCTCCAGTAATACGTATCGTTCCTGTTGCCTGCTCAACAGTGAGCTTTTTAATTGGTAAAGTTTGGATTAGTTAACTAATTTCTGTGTAAATCCTTATTGTATAAAAATAATTCCGTTTATCCACATTGTCCCTTTGACACAGTGATGTTCATCAAGTGATGTCCACACTTATTACCAAGTTTCTGATTCCCATTCAGACTGAGTGTTACGCAGTGCTACTTATTCCTTATCTAACTTGCACTTTTTATAAAAAGTGGCATCTGATCATACACAGTATTTATTGGTCATTCCAGTTTTCTCTTTAGTGCATTAACTTCTTCCTGTCTTTGTGTTTTCCATTTTGTTGGGTGGTCTTTTATTTAATAATTTGTAAGACTTGCTTGCGTATTCTTGAGACTGGTCCTTTGTGAAGTAAATATTTTTTAATATCTCTTTAGCTGTAGATTGTCATTGTACTTATGGTGATTATTGTTATATAGAAGTTTTATTTCATTTTTAAAATCAAATTTGTCTCTCCACAGGTCAGTATTATCTAAGAAATACATTTTATCATATGTTTAAAAGTCATATTCCTATGATTTTTGCTAAATGCTTTAAAGTTCATTCATCTATGTACATATTCTTCTATCTGGAATATTATTAATGTCTATCAGGAAATATTCTGAAGTAAGAGTCTAAATTCTACTGCAGGGCGCATTCATGTCCCTGATGTTTCCTTCTCTGGCTGCTTCCTGGTCGCCCTGCGGCGTCCCTGCAGTGCCTTCCCGCCAGGCTGCCCCTGCCCTGCGGCCCAGTGCCCTCCCGGAAGTTGCAGTTGTTGGACATTTTGTCCCTGAGACATGAAAATGACTGATGCAATATTCTTTTTTAGAAAAATTTTAGTATCAGTTTGTTGATGAGAAATCCCAGGATTTTTATTAACATTGAGCATATACAGACTACTTTGAGATTAGACATTTTTCCACCCACTTATTGAAATGGAATACTGCATCTTTTCATTTTTTCAAGTTTTTTACAACCTATAATAACATTTAGTGTTTTTCTTTAGATAGGACTAATAACATACTTTAGGCTGAATTTATATTTAAGTGATCACAGATGTTACTTGCTTTAAATGGGCCCTAATTATCTTTTGGTAATGTGTAAAACACTACTGATTTTTATTTTCAATCATGTGTTCCAGCAAACTTGCTAATCTTTCTTATTAGGTTCATCAAAAGGAATCATGCTATATAAAAATGCCTTTTGAATCTTTTAGATAACCAACTACTTTTTATCTAATTTTTGTTTAGTGTGGTATATCACATTTATTCCTTTTTAAAAGCGTAATCATTTGTAAACATCCAGAATGATCTCCGTTTGATGTTAATATATTTGTGTTTTTATATATTAATGGAATCAATTTTCTCTTGTTAAATTGGAGTAAAATTCACATAACAGAATGTGTCATTTAACCACTTTAAAGAGTAAAATCCAAGGGCATTTTACACATTCACAATGTTGTGGAACCATCCTCATGACCTAGATCCAGAACATTTTTATCAGCTCCAGAGCATTTGTATCAGCACAAAAAGAGCTGCTTACTCTTACACATCCTCTCCCTATGCCTCTGCTCAAAGCCGCTGCCAACCACTCTTCTATATTCTGTCCAGATTTCACTGTCTGGGCATTTCATGTGAATGGAAATAATGCAGAATGTTGCCCTTTGTCTCTGACTGCTGTCATAGCACTCTGTTTTCAAGGTTTCTGGTTTGAATGCTTATCTGTGTTATGCTGTCAAGGTTTAGCCATGTTGTAATGTCTTGTTTTTTATAGATGCATAACAATCATCATATATACATATCAAATGCTATCCATTCATCAATTGCTGGACATCTAAGTTGTTTCATGTTTTGCTTATTGTGAATTCTGCTGCTGTTAACATCTGTGTGCAAGTTTTATTTGAAGACTCCTTTTTAGTTCTTTTAGGTAATACCTAGCAAAGCAGTGGTTGACCCATATGACAATTCCGTGTTTAAATGAATGCTTTTCACAGTGGCTGTACAATTTTACATTCTTAGCAGGAGTATGTGAGGTTGATGAGGGTACAGGGTGTTTTTTTTGTTTTGTTTTCATTTGCTTTCTTCATTTTGTTTCGTTTTTACTTTGTCACTAAGGCCTTTTCTGTTTCTTAGATCATACCAGCCTCCTCATGATTTTGAATGGAGTTATGAAGTGATATTTCATTTAAAAAATTTGCATATTCTTAATGGCGATGACCTTTAATATCTTTGCATGAGTTTGTTCATCATTTGTACACCGTATTTGCAGAAATGTCCATTCAAATCTCCACCCCCCATGGCACTGAGGATTGAGCCCAGAGCCTCCTGCATGCAAGGCAGGAACTCTGTTCCTGACTTACATCCTCAGCCCTTTTTATTTTATTTTGAGACAAGGTCACACTAACCTGCCCAGACTAGACTGGAACCTGGGATCTTCCTGTCGCAGACTCCTGAGTAGCTGGGACCACAGGTCTGCCACCTCTTTCAGCTCTTCCCCTTGTTCAAAATGGTTTATGTTTTTTGTAATTTAAGTAGAAATAATCTTCAAGTATTCAGGATACCAGGTTGTTATCAGATATAGAATTCAAGTATTTTTCCATTCTTTGAGTTATCTCTCTATTTCCTTGAGAGTGTCCTTTAGTGCATGCAGGTTTTTGGTGAAATCCAATTTATGTTTTATTCTATAACTTATGCCTTGGTAGCATAAAATATGTTTTTTTTTTAAATTAAGATCATGAATGAAATTGGTTTATAATTATTTTCTTTGTAAACTACCATTATATTTTGTAACCCAGGTTATTTTGGTCTCCTAAAAAAGATTTGTTCTTTATTCTTTGGAATAGTTGGTGAAAATTTGGTATTTGAAAGAATTTGACAGTAAAACCTTGGTATTTTGGCTATCTTGCTGAGAAATTTTCAGGTCATGGACTCACTTTCTTTAAAAGACCTTGGAATATTCAGAATTTGTATTTATTTGTTTTTGTAAGCTTTGATAAGTTGCTTTTTAAAGGGACATTCTATTTCTTCCAAGGTTTCAAATTTATTGATATAAGTAATTTATAATATGCTCTTATTAATCTTATCATATTTGTAGGCACTATAGTAATGATTCTTTTTCATTTTTGAAATTATTAGCTTGTGTTGCCTCTCCCAACTGCTACTAATTAATTTGTAAAAGGTTATCAATTTATTAATTTTCACAAAGAAATAATTTTGCTAATTTTTTTATGTATGCTTGTTTTCTATTTCAGTGACTTGTACTTTTGTTCTTAAGTCTTAAGTTTGATTCATTATGTATATCTAGCTTCTTGGCAAATAATTAGATTTCAAACTTTCCTTTTTTCTAATGTATATTCTTGGGTTTAAATATTTCCATCTATTGTTTCAAAAAAAGCTCATGACCTCTAACTTTTTAAAATAAAGCTTTATTGAGAGATAATTCATTATTTTCAAATGTGCCATTTAGCAGTTTTTAGAATATTCAAGGTTGTGAAATATCAGTGGTATCTAATTTCAGAGTATTTTCTTTATTCTGAAAAAGAGATTTCATACACAATAGGAGTATTTCTGTTCCTCATCACACCTAATCGTTGGAAACCAATAATCTACTTTCTGTTTTTCTACATTTGCCAGTACTAAGAATCTCATATTAAGTGAATTACACAATATATAACCTTTTATGTCTGGTAACTTTCACTTAACATAATATTTTAAAATTTCACCTATTTTAAAATTTCTATTAATAATTTATACCCATATTTGTTTATCCTTTCATAATTAGTGGACATTTGGGGTGTTCCTATTTTTTATCTATTATAAATAACCCTGCTATGAAGATTTGTGTATGTTTTCAAACAGACATATTTTCATTGTTCTTAGGTATATCCTTAACAGTAGAATTGCTGAGCAATATGGTAACTTCACTGAGAAATTTGCCATATAGTTTACAAAGTACCTATGCTGTCTTCACTTTGTGTAGCAGTGTGAAGATTTAAATTTTTACATATCCTCATCAACACTAGTTTTTGTCTGTATTTTTTGTTACAGCCACTGTGTTAGGTGCAAAGAGGTGCATCACTGTGCATTTGATTTGCATTTCCTTGATGACTAATGATACCGACTATGTTCGCCTGTGCTAATTGGCCAGCTGTGTATGTCATTTGTAAAAACATCTACTTAAATCAGCCACTTTGTAACTGGGTTGTTTGTCTTTATTGTTGCATTTTTTATGTTTTTTTTATCAGTTGTTCTTTATGTATCTTTTTATCAGTAATTATTTTATGGGTTTTTACCACATACGATTTGCTGATATTTTCTTTGTGTAGTTTGTCTTTAACAATGTGTGTAATACACAAAAATTTTAAATTGGCACATTCCAGTTTTTATTTCTTTTTTTAAATACGCATGACTTTAGCATCACATCTAAGAAACCATTGTTTTTCATGATCGCAAAGATTTACTCCTCTGGTTTCTTCTAAGCATTTTATTGTTGTAATCTTCATTTATGTCTCTGATACATTTGGACTTAATACTGTTGGGTAGTGTGAAGCAGGTATCGATTTTACTGTTTCGAAGAGGACATCTAGTTATCCCAGCACCATTTACTGTTACTCATATATTTATTACCAATTATAGAAAACATTTTCTGGTTTCTATTTTGGCTCCTTCTTTGGATCATGATTATTAAAAATGTATCCAATTTCTACGAAGTTGAGGACTTTGTTTATCCAACACATATAGACTATATAACAACATTATAGGCATTATTTGTGTCCATAAAATTTATACCTTGGCAATTTTTTAGTCAATAAATATTTACTTTTTCCATTCATTATTAGTTTTAAAGACTGTTAGTTTCTAATGCATATATTATATTTTGGTCAGGTACATTTCCTATTATCTTTTTTATTTATTGGTTTTCTTTTTTTTAAAGGATATTTATTTAAGGAGAAAAAAACATGAAAAGAGTAGAAATAATACGGAATTTCAAAAAAAGATAATAGTTAGATATCACTAGTTGATAAATTACATATTGTCCTCTTAGAAATAGTTGTTCAAGTTACAAAATTAAAGCATACAAAGTAGATATTCAAACAGTGAGACTGTAAACAGGTACGCATGCATGAGTCTCTACATGTATTTCTATCCTTTCTGTATTAGAGGGAAAAACAAAACATGGCAAGACAAAACAAATTCCGATAAAAACATGAAACCAAAAAGTCATATAAAACCACAGTACAAGGTGATCTACAATGGTTACTGTGTTGTTTCTTATTATCTTCAATAGAATTGTCTATATCATCAGGCATAACTGAATATTACAGTATATTTGAATATAGCAGTTACATAGTAATATTAATAAAAACAAAACATTGTAGACAGTATAAAACTTCAAAGGCAGGTAATAATCAAACCAGAATGGATATTCTAGTGAATCTTGTCATCTTCAGTGTAGTTGCCTATATTCTCAGACTTGATACTATCAATCATAACAGCGTTGAATAAAATCTATCAATGCAAAACAGCAATCTAACAAACCAGATTTAAGATCAGTCAGAGTAAAACAGTGTAAGTTATACAGAGCTTCAGATTAAGTTAATAGGAAATTAAGGTTGATTACCATACTATATCCTGTTGTTTTTGGGATAACTGTCTGTGCCCTCAAATCCAGTACAAGTAGACAAAGTGGAACAGAATATAATCCATCTAAGCAGAGTGGTGTGAGTAATGTGGGTTTTAAGTCCTGGTGCACTATTAACAATATCCTCTTCCTTCCTTTTTTAGGTTATTCCTCACCTTTCACTCCCACAGAGTGCTGTGCATTTTGGGTCCCACCAACTCCCTCAGTTTTTAGATTGGGGGGGGGCAATCTGCTTTTTACCTAAGTGGTTCTGAACCTTCTGGCTCCTGGACTTGATCTCAGGTTGTATTCCTTTACCTAAAAAAGCCTCTAGGTTTTTCTTTTTTATAGCTGAGTAGTTCTCTACTGCACATAAGTATCCTGTCTTTCCAATCTATCTGCAGGTGGTGGTCGAGTTGCTCCTATTTCTCTCTGGCTCCCTGTCACATAGAACATTGTTTTATTATATTTGATTTTCTGTCCTTAATCCCTCTTTCAGGTTGATTATAGTTCCTATACAGAGCATCTCAGTGGACCCTACCTCCTGATCTACTCTGCCTGTCTTTTTTTTTTTAAGTGTATCAAGGCCATCAATGTTAGAGATTATAGCCAACCTTCTTTGCCTATTTCTGCTATGCTATTTTTCTGCCTTTGTTTGCCTACTTTTCTCCTTCATTCTACTGCCTACCCCATTCATTGAGGCCTTTCTGCTACTGTTCCTGAAAACCTGGTATTTTTTTTTCTCTCTCTGTAGAATGTCATTCAGTATTCTCTGTAGGGTTCGATTGGTGGTCACAAATTCCCCCAGTTCCTCTTTGTCATGGAAGCATCTTGTTTCTCCATTAATTTCTGTGACAGCTTTGCAGGGTACATCAATCTGGGCTGGAGGTTATTTTCTTTCAGGACTTGGAATAATTTGCTCCAAAGTCTTCTTGATCTGATGGTCTGTGTTGAGAACTCTACCATGCTCTTGATGGGCTTTCCTTTATGGGCAATCTGTTTCTTTTCTCTGACGGCTTTTAATATTCTGTTTTTATATTGAATTTCTGGTATGTTGATTATTATATGTCTGAGTGTAGCTCTGTTTTGGTTGTATGTGGCTGGAGTTCTGTATGCCTCACATCACTGAATATCATTTTCTTTTCTTATGCTTGGGAAGTTTTCCTTAATTATTTCTGTGAATAGCCTTTGTAATTCACCTTTTTTTTATTCTTGCTTCTTCATTCACATTTCTTATTCTTAAGTTATAGATTCTCTTGTCTTTTTCTAGCCTTTGTATTGTTACTGCCAATTTCCTTGTTACTTTTAATGGATCTTTCTTTTCATGATCACACATTGCAAACTTGTCTTCAAGTTTTGATAGTCTATCCTTAGTTTCTTTTAAGGAGTTTTCCCAGCTTTCAATGGAGCTTTTAATTTCTTGGTAAACTGTTTGAATCTGCTTTATGTATTCTATATTTTCTTTATATTCTTTATCAAATGTTTCTCTCCTTTTTTTGTGTTCCTCCTTTCTTCCATCTGTGTCTTCTTGAGAGGTGCATAGCACTTCTTTTATTACTCTACTCATATCTTGCTTTACCTGATTTAATATTTCATTTTTGAGCCTGTTTACAAGGTCCCAAAGATATCTCTTAATGTCCATTGAAGCTGTGCCTGATGTTGCATGTTTGCTGCCCTCAGTCTCTTTTGTTTTTCCCTCTCCTGGATCCATGTTCTCAGGGTTTGGGGCTGGGGGCTTTTTCTTGTTTCTCTCTCTTGTTGTGTTTTTGGTTTCTTCCATGCAGGTTTATAGTGACGGTCTCAGCCCCTTTTCTTGTTGGTTATGGTTCTTCTGAAGCATGCTGCCGAGGGATTTCTGCCCTCTCTTGTTTGCTCTTGTCACTAGGGTGTAAGCAGGGGCTGCGTATGCTGCCCCTCCCCACTGGGCCAATCAAACTTCAGGGGCCTCCCCCAGGTTAGTGTGTGCTAGGTGTAGGGAATTGGTTTGGGATGGCTTATTGGGTCCTGGCCAGGGGCATGACCCAGGCCAAGCAAATCCCATGAATCTGCTCTGGGGAGGGAGCCACGAACTGAAGTCACTGTTGTTCCTAGTCAGGCTCCTCCTGCCGGATTCCAACATGTCATCCATTTGGTCATGCCCTTCCTATGGGGGGGTCTCATTCACAGCACTGACCATGGATTTATGGAAGTCCCTTCACAGGCTCCGCTCTCCATTAGGCTCACCACCCCCCAACTTCAGCATGGCTGTGAGTTGCAGCGGGTGCTAGTTTGGGTGCCTTGGCAGGTCAGTTGCAGCGAAAGCGCTGTTTCTGCTAATTTTAGGTGTTCCAATTGTAGCCCCAAGACTGTGTGTTTGATGAGCTTTTTTCATTTTAGTTTCTTCCTGTGTCAAGAGGATCCATCTCCCTCTGTCTGGATCTCTCCAGAATGTTTTATTCTGGCATATGAGTTGTTTCTCCCCAGGAGGCTCTGTATTTTGTTGCTCACTAATGGGCCATCTTTAGCTCCTCTTTTACTGGCTTTCTTTATGCCCAGCAAATGGTTGTCTTTCATTTAAGGATGCTGTTCCACATAGATTTGAAAAGAAAGTATGTTCTGTGATTTCTGACTGCAATATTCAATCTCTGTGAAATACATCAAGTTTATTAATTATGCTGTTCAGAACTTCTTTATCCTTATTGACTTAAGATGTATCATTTCAGCTTCTGACAGAGATGCTTTTACATTTCTTCTATTATAATTCTTTCTATCTTTTTTCAGTACTGGAAATTACTTTCTGCTTTATATGTTTTGAGACTAAATCATTAGAGAAAGTTTATACTACTGTCTTACAGTCATTGACTCATTTATCACCATGCAATGCCTCTTTGTTATGAAATTATATTCTTTGTCTAAAAGTCCTGAGATAATGCTATCTTCCTTCTGGAAAGTTCATACATGAGATTCCCCTCTCCAGCTTTTCACTTGGTACTTCATTTACCCTTTAAATTACATTAAAGTAGATATCTTATGAGCAACATAGTTTTTTATAAAAATATCAATTGATAGTTACAAATTTTCATTGGAATAATGTTTTTTAAAGTAATTGCTGATATATTTGGATATTAATGAACACTCTATTTTCCTTTATCCATGTCATCTGTTCTTTATTCTCATTTTCAAATTTCTTACCTTATTCACTTCTCCAGAGAAAGTTTTTCCTGTGAATTTCTCAGGTGGGAGCTCAATGAGAGACGTCTACTGGAGAGCTTCCCACCCTCCTAGGCATGGTGTATGTGGCCATTTGTTTTGTCCTGACCTAACTGTCATGGTAGTTTAAATGTATAATTTTATATTGATTATTATGGGTATCAGTCTTTTAAATGACAAGAGCTGGTGATGCTTATCATTGGTATCTCCTTGGTTTAATCCCTTCAGGTAACTTTAAACATTTAAAAATTTTTATTAATGCATGATTGCAGTACATAATGACTACATCCATCATAGGAATAAGTTCATGTGTGTAATGCATCTTAAATGAGTTTTCATTCTCTTCCCCTCTCCCAACTCCCCTTCCTTCCTTCCTTCCTTCCTTCCTTCCATCCATCCATCCATCGTGGTTCCCTTGTCTTTTACAAAACATCTGACTTTTAAGATTTTTCTCTTTATCATGTTCCTTCTATTTTATTTTAATGTTTCTATCTATACATGATGTTTTGTTTATCTTGTTCAGTGAGTATTCAGATTGAGAATTTTTGTATAGTATTTTTTATTTTAGAGAACTCTTGGTGTACACCTCTTTGACTATTGCTTCATCAACATCTCATATTTTATTCTGAAACTCCAGTTAGATTATATTACAACCCCTCAATCTAACCTGCATCTCAGCATTTTAGTAATAGTCATTGATTTTCTTGTGCTTATCATAGCCAGATTCTTTGATATTATTTTTGATATTATTCTCTAATTCAGTGACATCTTGTCTCTGCCCATGATTATGTTTCTTATTTCCTACAGTTTTATCTGATGCTTTTAAACATATTACATATAACATATATAAGTAAACATACTAATATGTGTGCGTGTTTGTGTGCAGAGAGAGAATAAGGGAAAAGGTTTTAGTTTCACATGTTTTCTATTTGTAAGCATTGTTTTTCATTTTTTTCATTTAAGGATGCTGTAACTACTTTTTTGGGGACAGTCTCGCTATGCAGTCCAGGCTGGCCTTGAGCTCACTTTGTACCTTAGGCTGGTGTTGAATTTGCAATGATCCTCCTGCTTCAGCCTCCTGAGTGCTGGGATTACAAGTGTGTACCACCAGGCGCAGCTTGTAACTACTTATTTTGAAATCTTTTTATAAAAGATTCTTTTATCATATTAATTTATTGGGATTCTGTTTTTAAGTTGCTGACTTCCTGCTTATTTGTTAGTATTTTCTTTATATTTTTTCCTGTCAGTTTCATATTTTTTCTTTGATGATTTTTTCTGTTTCTAATGATTTTTTAAATCTGTTTTCCCCCCTAATTCACTAAGAGTTCTTAGTCCAGAACTAGCATTTACAAAGATGCTAAAGCTCTTCCCTAGCGCGACTTTAGGGAAGGTCTGTAAACTTCCAGGTGCTGGTAATGAGGCTGTGTCTAATCTCCTTTGTGCTGTGGATGGAAACCTCTCATTACTACCGTATAGGCAGGGAGGGGCTGCAGGCTTCTCCACTGCCTGTCCTCACTCGTAAACAGTGAGCATATTACCATCAGGCATCCTCTGTCTGATCAGTCCTGGGGCCCCCAAAGCTCTGCTGCTTTAGCCTTTTACTCTTTCCATTTTTACCAGTTTCTGCTTTACACTGTGTTTATCTTACTCTAGAGGCCCTCATTTATTTTACTTTTTCCATTTTATATGTAATTTTGATGCATGTTTAGTTCAGAAAGTAGACATAGTATGCAGTTTCACACTGACTGCACTTTGAAGCCCTGAACTTTACCTCAAAGCAGAGGAGCATGGTCTTTGGGGCCCTGGCTGCCTTGATATCCAGGGTAAACCATTCCATCTTCTGATGTTTTGGCCTCCACCATGGTGTGGTGTGAAATGTCTGATACTAGTGACTTCCAACTTCTGTCACCTTTTTATATCACAAGATCTCTGTGCTTTCCTTTTGTGTTGGCCTCAAAGGCATTCCCTATATCATCTGGTTCTTTCATTACAGTCCTTGATGGTCAATTATAGAAGCCGTCCTTAGCACCTAAAAAGTCGTCTTCTTTCCTGGAATCCAAATTAATATTCACACGTTCCCAGCAGGTGAAAGGCAGTAATTGCATCCCATATGTCTGTTTCACAGAAGAAAATGAAGATGAGCAAAGAAGTTGCTTATGCAGTCTTCTTAAGTAATGAAACTAATGATCTACACTTTTCTAAAAACTGTCTGTTTCCTCTGCTGGAACACTCTTCGAAATCTTCATGTGCCTGATTCATCTCATCACAGCTCAGATGTCACTTCCTTAGGGGAGGATTTAATTCTCTTACTACATTTTGTACTGTCAGGAAATCATCTTGTTGCATGTTTTGGCATGGCAGCTTCCCACTAGATGGGAAATTCCATGCCTATTGGTTTATTTTTTAAGATTTTTATGTATTAACTTAATTTTTTTTGCACTCCTGGAGATTAAACCAAAGCTTTTGTAATAAGCTACATCCCCAATCCTTTTTTTTTTTTAATGTTTGATACAGGACCTGCTAAATTTTGTGAGTTGAACCTGTGATCCTCTTCCCCCAGTCCCAAGGTAGCTGGGATGATAGGCACGTACCACCACACCTGGCTTTTGTTGTTTATTTTAATTCCTAAACATACAGAAGCAGAGTCAGTACTCAGCACATGTTCATAAAATACTGGGCCCATGAATGAAGGGACAGGTTCTGACCAGCATCCAGCAGCAGTCACTTTAATGATGGTTTCCAGAGCACTATGTAAAATCACCAGATACGAGGGCTGGTGAAGCTCATTCATCTGACACCTTCGTTTTGCAGAAATAAAGGGACTGAGGCTCTAGGACTTTCATAGTCACATAACAAAAACTGGAGCTCAGAAACATAGGTGCTCTGAGTGACTCCCAGCTCTTCAGCTGCTGCTTTTACGTGTGTCAACGTGCATAGTCACTCAGGTCTCTCTAGGGCTCAATGTCTCTATTTCCAGGATGATACAGGTAACTTGCTTATAATATGGATTTACTGTGGCAATTAACTGTGGTAATTTAAAAGGTTATTGGCAATGCATGTGAAAACTCAGGAACAATAGAAAAAGAAGCATAAAAGGAATGTCACTCCCTTGTGCTAGTGACACATATTGTACAGGCAGATTGATGACCATGAGTTGGGAAAGCTGTTATAAGAGCCCCAAGACCTGAGGAAGGAATTGATAGGCAAAGAGAAAAGCATGAGGACAGGCTGGTGACATAAACTTACCAGAGTGACTGAAGGAGCTGGGGAGTGGGTCCCTTGCATTTCTCTAACAGAGTGTGTTTGTTACTATCAGAATCTTGATAGAGCTGTCAGAAGGAATGGAATCAACTATGCAAATGATAAAACATGTCAGTGTGCTATCTGCAATGACATGAAGCCACCATTTTTCATCAAAATGCAAAATAAAAACCAAGGCACTCTGAATGCTTTCATTGCACTTACTTATTATTTATGAGTAATATCTTATATTTTCTTGAGTAATGTGGATGCAATGGGAGTTGGGTAGGTGCCTGATCCAAGTGGAGTTCTGTAAAGCAAATAAGGTGGATAAAAGCACACTAATAAGCCACCCACCAAGTGTGCCACAAACTGGATTTAGGACTGGATTGTGTCAAAAAGAAAAAATCAGCCTTGGAAAGGCCTCTGACTTGACCACAAGTAGGTCAGTGGTGACCTCTTTAGTGAACGGTATCATGTTAGAGATGGGTGGAAAATTAGATGGGGGATATTTTTAGCCTTCTGATTCCAAAAAAGATTGAAGAGCAGAACGGAATAGGGATGGCTGAGGGTGTCAGGAGTGCGATTGTTGAGCAGCATTCTTTATGAAGGGATTTAATCCCAAACACTGTTGGCTCTGGCTTGAATACCGCTGGAGTGCGTTTCCCAAGGGCTCATGTGTTGGAGGCTTAGTCTGGAACCTGGCAGTGTTGGGAGACAGCAGAAACTTTAAGCACTGGGCTTTAATGTAAGGTAATTAGATTGTTGGGGCCACTGCCCTCAGAACTAACCAGTTTTCTGGTTAGTTCTCCTTCGAGGGTTGTTATAAAACAGTAAGAGTGGACCTCTCTCACCATGTGCTCTCCCCTTCCATGTGCCTTCTAGCATGGAGGGGTCCACGCTAGAGCTGAATCAGTGGGACCACCCAATCTCAGACCTTTCAACCTCCAAACCAGTGGGCTAGGTTAATCTCTTTTCTTTTAAACTATCCTGTCTCAGCTGCTTTGCTATAGTAATGTGGTGGGGGGAGAACCCCTAATACACTAGTGGAGACATAGATCTAGCTGAAATTAAAACCCATGTACTTTACATTGTCCACGTCCACTTCTCTGTGCTAAGCTCCTTTCCAGTGAAGAATCTGTAGTGATAATCTGATTGTAGAACACTGTTTGGCTGAAGAATGAAGGATTAAAGAAAGATAACCTAGTTGGACTGATTACAGTGCACAGGATGAATATTCCTCTTCTAAAATGCTTGGCAGCACAAGAGTTTTGGACTTGAACTTTTTGGAACTGTTCTTCAAATGTTCATGTGTGCATGTGTGTGTGTGTGTGAGTGTGTGTGTGTGAGAGAGAGATCGATGTTGGGGATGATATACAAGTGTAACCACAAAAAGCATTTTTGTTTCATATCCACCAGATACAAAAGCCTGAAATGATTTTATAAATAATAATTAATATCTTAATATTAGTAATAAATATCTTATTATATTTATTATATAATATCTAATATATGATATCTTATAAATACTTATTATAAATAACAATTAATAATTAATATCTTAACATTAATACTTAATATCTTATATTAATATATAATATCAAATATATACCTTACTATAAATACATATTATTATAAATAATAATTAATATCCTAACAGCTTAAATAATTTTGTGCATCTAACAAGGATCCATGTTATGAAATTTTCTACTTGTGATATCATGTTAGCATTCTGAAAATTTCAGATTTTGGACTGTTTCACAATTTGCCTTTTCAGACCAGGGTTGCTCAATCTATATCAGTTCTTTAGCTTTTCAAGAGTAGAGGACGATCCCTGCAGTAACCATAGAACCACAGACAGGGTTATTTATTGGTTTCTGGGGACCTTGGTGCATTGTCTATTATATAGTTTTTCATTAAGAGATGAAAGAGCTAGGTATGGAGATGCATTGTTGTAATTCTAGCATTCTGGGAGGCTGAAGCAAGAACATCTCATGTTTGATCCCAGCTGTGGTAACTGAGTGACTTAACCAGATCCTGTAAAAAGGGCTGGGGATGTAGCTCAGAGGTAAAAGCCTGCGTTCAATTCCCAGTGCCACGTAGAAACAAACAGTTGAAAGGTTGATCAGATGTTATAGGAGCAATGTGAGCTGAAGCATCATGGGAACTAAGGAAGGAGGTTATGGTTAGAAACCCACAGAAGGGGTGGATTTAACAATACCACTTTGTAGGAAATAATTTGAAATTAGAAAAGGTCTAACTTGGCAAATATGGGGTGTCAAAGTATAAGTGGAATGTAGAACACTAAAGAATGACAGCGAATGAAGGGTAATGGTGATCAGCAGGGATCGCGAAGATTGGAGCACCCCAGTTATTATTGTCATGGTTTAGACAGTGATCCATTTCAAGTTGTGAAAGTTTTCTTTGGTCTCTGTTCAAGTCTCTTAGAAGGGAGAAGGGTTGAGTCCTTCCTCACCTTGTCTTTGCTTGAAATCCGACAATCTTGGTACCCAAATAGTACTTGGAGGTGTGACTTACTCTTTGCAGTCACATTTGTAATAGAGTTTTGCATCTGTCTCAGACACTAGAAGAACATTTGCAAAGGTCTCTTTGTGAAACTGAAGGAAATTCAACCTTAAATTCTGAGGTTATCTTTGCATTCAGGGCTCTGTTTCAATTTGACCCACTGGTAGCCTTGAATAAAGGGACTGAAAGTTGAAAAGTAGGTATTTTTTAAAGTATAACCTAAAACTTGTCTTATTCATTTACTTTACAAAATTAATGGTTATCTTGAAGGAACTTTAAGAAAACATCACCTTTTAAAAAAACCTATCAGTTTGTTTCCCTCTTCATCTTTAAAAATACAGATTTTTCCTACTTTCAATAGGCTGAATGCTTGTATTCTCCAAAAAGTATTTGTTGAAATCCTAACCCCTAATGTGATGGCATTAGAAGGTGGAGCTGTAGAGAGGTGATTAGATCATGAGGATGAGGCCCTGAAGAGTGGAATTAGTGCCTTTATTAAGGTACCCCAGAGAGATCTCTTGACTTCTTTCTCCCACAAGAAAATAAAATGAGAAGTTTGCAGCCTGCAACCTTAAAGAAGGCACTTAGCAGAATCCCCGCTTTGTAGGCTTCCTGATCTCTGACTTCCTGCCTGCAGTACAGTGAGAAATCAATTTCCATTTTTAAGTCACCCATTCTATGGTACTTTGCTGTAGCAGCCCAAACTAAGACTAAATTGCAATTGACTTTCATGTAATTCTACGTCTTTTAACCTTGTTTTAAGCATGTGACATTGTTCTATGGTCTCAAAATTTATTTCAATATTTATATTATTCCACCGATTAGATATATGGTAGATTATTTACCTATTGCTACTATTGCTGAGAAAAAAAAAAAGGAAAATTCCTGATTGTTTTCTATGGATAGCAGTACATAATTTGGGGTCCATATACATTTGTTTTTCATAGGTTATTTGTGGAATCAAAATAGGTACCATTAACCCTTTTACATAGAAAAAGAACAGACACTTGTCTTTTTTGGAAAAGTTTTATTTTACAAATATTATAAACACAAAAATGGTAAGAAATACCTATAATACCATCATCCAAAATAAATCAACTTACTTTATCTCTGTTTCCATAGAAATCTTGATTCTTGTGTGTATATCATTTTTACATATTTTACATCATTTTGCTGCATTGAAATAAAATCTTCCAAATCTTTGTAAAGGCAGAATGATATTCCATTCATTTGAAAAGACCATCATTTAATGAAGCTTCACTTTTATTAGGTTATGTAGTCTTGCTAAATTTTCCCACGTTGAAATTCCACTCCAAAGCATATTTTTGTTACTGACAACTCTTTCATTTTGGTACCAGGGATCAAACTCCAGACCTTGTGCTTGCCAGGCAGGTGCTTATGGCGCTGAGCTAAATCCCCAGCCCCCAACAACTATTTCTTATTCAAAATTTTTGCCTAGATGAATCTTGGAAATGGATTTTCTGGGTGCGAATATTTGTATAAAAGATTGACTAATTGTTTCTGGCAGAGAACACCCACCTATCAGTGCACAACTGTGCATTCTTCTGTTTTTTGACAGGATAGATAGGCTACCTCACAGTGGAAGGAGTTATACAGGAAATTACAATTCAGCTCTATTTACTAGTAGAATTACTGTTGGCAAGTTTCTTAATTTCTTTGACTCATATTTCCATTAAATGAGGGATGATAATATACATCTTAAAATAAATCATTTTTAGGATTAAACAAAGTATAAAACCACCTTATTGCTTGGCCTTCAATGTAGCAATCATTATTTCACAATCACCTTTTAACCAATCTGATAGATTAAAAAGTTGAGGGGAGGGGGTACATGTAAGGAAAGTAATGATTTAATTTTCTGTATTCTTTCTTGCTTTTTTTCCCCCAAAGATATAACCATGTTTAACCACATTTAGGTGATAAATTTAATCACACTTTATTTAGTGGATTCTGCAGTGCACTTTTAATCATTTTAATATTTGTAAAATCAGATTGTTATCTTAAGGCAAATACTAAATGTGGTAGCATTCCTCGGCTTTCTTTGGAAAATGACTATTAATTTTGTTACATCTTCCTGTGTCTTAGAATCGAGAAAAAAATGAATATTTTCATTTGTGTGAATTATGCACTTATTATTTCTTGGTTCATTTATTTATTGACATCTGGATGGTTTTCTTATTAAACTACAGGAGGTCCTCTAAGCTCATAATTTTTCACCATTTCCTCTATTTACTGCTTTTTTTAAAAAAAAGTTCTGTTGGGCATTGCAGTGGAGCAGGGAAAGAAAACTTCAGAATTGCAGATTCTTAAAAGGGGCTCCTCTTTCCTCTCTGAGATTTCTTTCACCATTCTTCCATACATCATGGGTATTCCTGTCATTTTGCTTTACCTTTTGTGGACCTCTTCCATACTCTGTTGTAGCTGACCATTTTAGATCCTTGTCTGTTCTATTAGGTGCTTGTCACTCCAGAGCAGGGAGAGTAGATTAGTTATTTATAAGAAAGTAAGCATTCATAAATTGCAGATGAGCAAGTGTGTTTCTCTATCATCCCCTGGAGTTAATTTAAGGTGTGCCTCTGAAGTCTCCTTGGCCTCACCAAAAAAAAAAAAAAAAAAAATACTGATCATTTTTCTCTAATATTTCTTTTCCATTGTTTTTAATGACAGTCCAGCCACCTGTTATCCTGGCAGTAAGTTCTCTCCCATTTTGCTAATGTCATAACTTGCTGTCAGTCTCATTGTCAAGATTGCCCTTTTGCAAACTTAATGAATAAGAGACCACCATTTTGTTTTCGCTCTCTAGTTTGGAGTGTAAAAGAAGTAGGAGACTGAACACGTACCCTGATGGAAGACCAAGTCTCGCATTGGCTTGATATTGAGTATTCTGGCCTGTCGAGTCATTTCCGTTTAGTTGCCTGGCTAAATGTGATAGATTTGCATTTGGTATCTTCTCTGTTGCTGCCTTGTGACTTTAAAGTCTGTTAGGTTTTCGTTATTTTGGCATCTTTTGATAGAGAATATTGTTTATCTTTTTTTTGTATTTTATTTTGTTGTTAACTTTTAGGTTTTGTTTATGTGCCCAAACAAAGTGTTTTGAAATTTTGAATGGCATTATGTGAAGTGTATAAAATTAATTTGAGAAAAAACAAAAAAGTCTTTATCAATTTTTGTTTGTGCAATTAAGAGTTGGTATTTTTATCATGTATCTCCCTCAAAATTTTATATTTTTCTTAGCATACATTAAGCAGATTTTAAAGCCAATTTCTTATCACATCTTTTCATACATAAATCCTTGAATGTATGTATGTATGCATGTAAAGTACATTTAATATTTGTAGTGTTTATATCAGAAAACAATTTTTAGTAGAATTTCCTAAACAAAAATTATTTCCAGGTTTTTTTTCCAGTTTTCTTAAGAAACAAGAACTAATTTTTGCTTTAACTTTGCTTGGTTTTTAAAATTATTTATTTTACTGATTTTTCTAGTTTTTTAAATAAGGCAATGTGGTATAACACACTTAATTTTATAAGTTTTAAAGCTTTTATGATTTTAAAGATTTATCAATAGTTTCATGTGGTATAAATTTTTTGATTACAATTATTAAAATATGTAATACTTAGGACCACTTATTTTTGTTTTCTTGTGCATTTTCTTTTGTTTACCATTCTAGAATTTTAAGTTGAATGCTTTACTTATTCCTCTGTTGATAAGCTTAAATGCTTACATTATATTGGAAGACTTCTTTGGCCAAATTATACAATTTTTAGCCTTTTAAAATACTATTTTTAATATTCTGGTTTCTTTTTAAAATCATCAATAGTTAGGGAAATATTCAGTTCTTAAATCCTGGAATTTTATCTTAATATAAAATAGATAATCTATTTTGAGACAGTAGTCTAGAAAGTTTTCCTTTTTCATTTTGAAGTTACATTTTATTTCTTTTATATGATCATTAATAATAAAAGTTACCATTTTGCTATCATGTAGGGGTATGTACGTATGTGTGTTGAATAAATTCAGTTTTTAGGATTTGTCAATTTGTAAGTTACAAAATACAGAGTGGTAAAAATTTTTCCTTGCAGCAATATTTAATTTTTTCCTCATTCTGAATTTTTGTTTTTTGTTACTTGTCTGCTTGGTGTAGTGGGACATAATGATAGGATATAGTAATGTTATATATTATTAAACTGAATCTTAATATTTTTACTTTAAATGCTACTTTCAAATACTAATTTCCTTTAATTCAAATTTGACTGGTTAATTTTTGCCTGTTTTTTCCCAAAATGTTTTTAAACGTAACTCTTGACTTGGTCTCAGATTAAAATTATTTAATAAAGGTACAGCTTCTAGCCTTTATGTGACACCTATTATCCTATACTGTACCTTATATCAGAAAATTCTGACTGGTCTGCTCCAACGAGCTATAATTTGAGAGACTCTTTTCTCACATTTTATGTGCCCATCTTCAATTCTAGTAAAAGTTATCTTGAACAACTGGTACTACATAGATATTCTTTGATTATGTTTATGTGCTCACTGACCAATGATAATGTTCTTTATTGGGGGCTATAAGTTGGTTCCTCAGCTTCAGATATTGAGAGGAATTAAAATTTTGTTTTCACAAACTAAAGGTAGCTTACCATTTTACTTAATTGGAGATGCTACCTTATACGTGTTGCTTTTTAGTTTTTCTGAAATGTGTTTCATTTATTCCTTTGTAGTCTGATCCCCACTCCCTACCCCTTTATCTTGGTTTCCTCTCCCAGGATAAGGTGGCCCTACATCATTAAATGAAATACAGAATCTTACATTGTTTTTAAAAGGGGTCAAGACTGAAAGAAATCTAAACATTACTGATTTATGGCTATTTGCTACTTTAAAAAAATTCTCTTCCTTGGAAAATAAAAGGATGGTACTTTTTAGCTTCTTGGTACATATTTCAATCTATTTTCTAATTTTGTATCAACCAAGGTATCAAATAGTTTGACTCCTAATGGCCTTTTTCTTTTATTAGTATTTCTTTATCTCTTTAGCTAAGGTTCAACTTGTCTTCCTCATCAGGTCTCTTAAATTGTGATTTCATTCTCTTTGTGTTTTTTTTCTTTTGATAAGCTTTTCCCAGAGAGAAGCTACATAATGAAATTACTGCAACTTTAGACATAAATTGCACCCTACCTGAGAAGGAAATTTTTATTATAGTCTGTTTCTTGGAGAATTCTGTTATGCCTCTTCAGTATCATTTGGACTCGGGTGGTAACCTTAACTAAGAAGTTGTAGCCTTGGATGAAAATATGTTAGAAATGGAAAGTGGTTCTACATAGTACTGGATATGTAAAATCTGCCTTTAGATTTTTTACCTTGATAAATTACCTATATACTTTATGAAATTATTGTGAGGATCAATTAAGATATGCAATCACTGATCTGTCAACTTTAAAAATGTAAGTATTCTAGGGTATCAGATAGAGAAGAAACAGGTAAACTATAGTATAATGTATTACAAAACAAAATAAATTGGTGGGGATATCAACAGGGGATGGTGAACCACAGCAGGAAGTTATATATGAATGAAATTGGTGTGTTGAGGTGGGGAGGTGATAGAGACTAGGGCAGTTTAGGGAGATAATGTAAATAGTATGTCATCAACTTGTCATTGTGAAAGGCCAGGAGATATGAGACGCTCACAATAAAGGACTATAGTTGATAGGTCAGAGTAGTTCTGCCATGTTGCTTTCCCTTGTACCAGTCTCACACATGGCTCCATCTAGGGAAGCAGTGCTGGGACAATCTTTAGTAAGAGGATAAAAACTCATAGGACCAGGGAACAACACCTGATTCAAAGACAGCTTATTCGCCAGCTAACCAGGAGTGCAGCTTGAAGAGGTCCTACCCAATGGGGGCCATTTAGACTGGCTTCTTCAAAGATTTAGAGAGGGAAGTGGTATGCTTTGGGAGCATACAGAAATCCTTAGGAGAACAGGACAGCCATCCCTTGACCTGCTGCAGATCCTGTGGGTCCCCAAATCCCAGGCATTGCCTTATAATAAGATCTCTTCATAGAGCAGCCTCTGTGAGTTTCTTCCTGAGATCTAAAAATGCTTAACCAACCTATTAGGCCACTGATCATGGACATGCAGAAGAGCAGTTAATCTGAAAATTTATTTGAGGTAGAGTCCATAGAATTGACTGCTCTATTAACTGTGAGAGAGGAGTTCCCTAAAGAAGTGGACAAGGGTGCTTTCCTTCTTACCAATCATTATTTTTATTAATATATTTTACAAGGCTGAAGTTGAAATAATATTAAATACAAATTTTTATACAGAAAGTGTAATAAAGTTAAAATAGTTCCTTGTAATTCATAGCATTATTGCAATGCTTACAAAATTTTTGCATAGAGTGTGCAAGGATCGATGTTATTCAAAACAAAATTTAAAAACTCTTCTTACATCACACTCAAACCCAGAGGAAAGAGAAAACAAAGCCAAAAATAACACAAAGGCTGAACCCAGTTGTTTCATGGGAAGGGGGCTGCTTTTTCCTAACCAAAAATCTATACATGAATGGGACTTCTGTGAACCCATCTTTTCTGTGAAAAGCACCAGAATCTGGCTTCTCCAAAAGAGCATGTAGCCACCTCATGATAGATGTCCCGTTTTTGCTTTCTAAAACACAGCCTCCTCAAGAGAGGTTTCCACTTCTTCACAGACTTTAGGGAAAATCTTGACTGGGAAGTGAAGTGGTCAACATAGGGAAAACTTCATTCCATTCCCTAACAACACTGGATGAAATTAATTTTGTGTTGTTCAAATTTAAATGTGCCAATAGTTCCTTCACTTTGCTGGAATCTCTCCTCTCTTGTTGTCTTGCCATTTGGACATTTATACCACTAGAAAGGAAATCCCTGACTGACTTGCCCTGAAATAGGGTCTTTAGCTTTATGAGCCCATGCCTTTGATAAAGTTTTCTGCCGGTAGAGGTTGAGCCAGAGAAGCTCTAGCCCTCAGGCTGTGTTTTGGGGGGCAGTTGAATATATTCACGTTCTTCCCAGTGGATCAGGTATGTGCTGTAGAAAGAGCACAGGAAGCAGGATGGACCCCCTTTCTTCTGTGGACCTCTCAGTTCTGGGTGAGAACAGGTAGACAGCATGACCTTACCAAGGGCACACTGGTGTATAATTTACTAGAATGATTCTTGACTGGGTTAATTCAGCAGAAAGATTACTTTTTAACTTTAACATAGCAAAGTCCAAAGTCTTTGCTCAGAAGGTCACAGTGCCCTAAAACTTCCCGGGCGAAATGAACTTTACACACACTCATTTTTTCCTGTCCTAGCTGGAACACCACTATCCTCATTGCTGATCTAGGACATTATTTTTAAAGCATACGCTGGTTAAAGGCTTCCCCTGTTAGGATGAAAACTAGAAAATGGATCGTATTTCCAACCCAAATCAACTGGTAGTGATGGCTTAAAGCTTTGGTGACGATTCTGTCTGAGGGGAGGATCTGGATCACCATCAGTGGCTTACAAGGTGTGGATGCAAACCACCAGAGACCAAGTTGCCAGCTCGGCTCCCTCTGGTAGTGAACGCCTAGTACTGACTGGGTCCTCAGCAGTCTTAGCTGCTTGTGGGAGCAGGGACAGAGATAGAGGCCGAGGGCGCCTTTATTTGATGCTTCAATCTTGCTACATATAATTTTGGCACAAGTAGAAAAGAATAGTAACCAAATAGTGCTAAACCTCACCCAGAATTTGACATCTGTCTTTTGAAGGGAGGTAGAAGAGATGGAAATAGGTGTTTATGGGAATGAAGCTTTGCTTAGCTATACCTGTAGGTTATCAAAATTTTCTACAAAATATGAGGCTAGGATATCTTCCAATGTGTAAAGACAGGGATCTTGACTTAACAAGCATCTAGGGCACATTAATTTTCTTGGTTTTAAATTCCATTATTCAGGTAGGCTTTCTATATTTTCACCACACGTATTTATACTTTAGTATTGGACGCTATCATAGTGAGGAATGACAGAACACAGAAAAAGAAAATTTCTACTGTTTTGTTCAGAAAGGAGATCTGGTTTAAAAATTGCTAAGTTTTTAACTCCTCCTAACACTTGAAAAGTAGTTTGACATGCTGGTGACTTTATGACACAGTTGGCAGGAGTTGAACTCACATTCTAGCTCTTCTGTTTTCTAGTTAGTGACTTTGGACAAGTTTCTGATCCTCTCTACACCCCAGTTTCAAGTCTGTAAATTGAAACTACAAAGGAACCTAATTCAAGGGATGGTTTTGAATCAGTGAACGTGCATGTATGCTAAATATCTAGCACACTAAGTATTCAATGAATGTTAATTATAAACAGTTATTGTAATGATTGGAGAACAGAATCCAATGTCTCATGTGTTAGGGTAAGGTGTGGATCAAAAAAAAATCTGATTTTATGTAGTATTTTTGTGAGTGGGACTCTTTTTTTCCTGCAGAAATGTCATAGTTTTGTTCCAATTCACAAAAGAATCAAGCTGTTAGAATTTCACCAATTAGACAAATATGCAGACTGAAGAAACACCAATATATTTCTTGTTGACAGATGTCATCTTCCTACTCTCAGGAAATCTGTTGCTATAGTGCATCCATGTAAACTAACAGACCACTTTGGAGTTTCTCACTTTATGAAATCTGAGTTATGTCTGATTTCTCTCAAAAATTCCAAATGTAGAAGTAGCCTGAGGAGACATGGCAGGAAGAGGGACTAGAAAGATGCCTCTAGGCATGCACAGTTGATTTTAGAGTAAACAAATGTTTTTTCCTATCTTCTTTCAATGAGGGTAGCTCCACAGTTATTTTATTGAGCAGATCTTTGCTAAAAAGTGTTCATGATGAGGCCAAAGGCACTCATTTGGTAGTGAGAATGTCTATGTGCTTAATGAGGCATTTGGAATATTCTCTGACTTCTTAGGTGGATTTGGACTGTAAATCTTCTCACCTATTGCAAACCTCAGAGTGGTTACTGATGTTATCAGTCGCTAGACGGAAATTAAGGAGTGGCAGTTAGCACTGATGCTGTTATGGTCGAGGCTGTTTATCGCTGAGTTTGATGGCATCGTTAATATTGTTACATCACACTTCCTATTGCATCAAGGGCTCCTAACATTGCTGCTCTTTTTCTCAAAGGAGGATCCTAATTTCCTACTCTGTAAATTTCTATAAAAGGAAGAGAGAGGAAACTGAAATAGCATATTTGAGCCTGGGTTGGCCCAAAAGGGGTATTTTCTTTTACACTTGTGCTCTTACAATGCTCCGAAGGAGGGCCTCCCACAAATTATTTTCCCTTTGCCATGCAGACCTGCCTTGAGAAATTTCAAGGATTCTATTATGAAGAAAGCTTTTGAGAACCGTGGAAATCACATTGCTTTTGAAAGTGCTAATGCGTGTGGTGTGCTGTGCAGGCTTCCGACTGCTTTATCTCTTATCAGTGGTTTGGCTTTGTGAGAAATTCAGAGGCAACTGTATAATTTTAAATTCCGATTACCACAAAGAAAGAGATGCATCTGACATCCCAATGCAGTAGCTTTGACTATTTTAATGGAAATATGTGGAAACTGGGGGAACCTTCCACCAAGGAGAAAGTGATGAAAGACTGCAACAGAGACATTTTATCTTTGAGATAAAAAGACTGTTTTTAAAGGTTGTTTCTTTCATTATAACTTTTTTTCCCATCTGCGATTGGTGTACCATGCAAATGTATCATTCAGGAAACTGCTTCTTTATCTTCTTTTGTTTAAGATTTCTGGGGGCAGGAAAGAGAAGGAGAACTGGTTTTGTTTACAATTTACTTAAAGGAGATTTTTCACTTTTCATAGACCTTTAAAAAAGATCAAGGGCTTAAATGGACCCTTTAACCTGCTTGGTCCAATTTCATTTTTTTTGCCTGAAGATAAACAAGAGCAAGATATTTGCATTGTATAGCCAACTTAACTTTCTTTTATCTGTATCCACATACTAGGATGCAGGACTCCCTAAATGACTGAGGACTGGTAAATGGTGGTCATTTTCATTAAAAAATGAAAAATTTTCCTCCTCTGTATGGATACTCATATTTGGAAATGGTTGTTCTTAACTTATGCTGTTTTAACAAATTGACTATGAGACTCTTTTTAGCACAAGGGATACTGACGGAAGAGAAAAATCTCTGGCAGAAACCTGCCTCAGCATACCAAGCAAAGACATTGGAGTTCAAAACATGTCCTTTTTTGCATTTTCTCCACTCCCAGGAACAAAAACCTACATCCTACAAAACCAAAGCAAATAGACATTAATTTGGTTCCTCCCAGTAATGGGTTTGTAAAAAGAATTTTACAACATTTTTCTTCCTCCATGTTTTAAGATGTTGCTTCTTTTGATACTTCCAATTACTTAGTGTTCCAGCTCTCTCTTTCAGCCTGATGTGGCTGTCGGAACATAGTCATACCATAAAGACACAACTAACTGAGGTCATAGTGGCCAAAAATAACATGTGAAGTTAAAAATATGTTCTGGGAGACCTTGGAATGGTCATCATTCTGGAATATGGGACAGCGAGGTGGAAGCTTCTGTTATATAGACAGCAGAAAAACTTTCTCAGCAAAGAGACTAAATTTAAAGCCTAGGATACCCTTCTTTACTTCTTGTCACACAATGATTAGGGCTTAAGGAACCGTCTTTCTATCAAGGTTTCTCAGAAAAGGCTCTTGGAGGATCACAGTTTTCCTTTTTTCCCCAAAGCTTCCCCTAATTCCATCTTGCCTATTCCCAAAAATTCCTCTGACCCTGTGTTTCCCTATTGGGTAGGTTACTCCATGTAGTGTAAGGAAAATCCTTCCTAAAATATTTGCCAGGTGGTTATATTCCCCAGCCTAGCTGGAAATGTAGGCTTATTCTCTGCTACTGGAGAACCTACTTTCTTTGTTCCTGTGAGCAACGCACATCACAAATGGCCTGTAAGTCAGGATCAGCAAATTTTCTCTATAGAAGGCCAAATAATAATAATTATGCTGGTAGGCCATGCAGTGTCCGGCACAACTGCTTGGTCCCAATGTTGCAGAATGACATCAGTGGTTGGTAACATGTTAATGAAAGTATATGACTGTGTAACAGTGAAATATATTCAGAAAAACAGGTGCTGAGTCAGATTGGGTCTCCAACTCAGAGTCCTTTACTGATCCTTGTTCTAGGGTCAAACCTCAAGCACTCTTTGGTCCATGATTTCTGGGTATACAGTAGAAACTATCCAAAGGGAAAAGTCACCTCAAGGAAGTTAAAAGCAAATGCAAGTTTATGAACTTTTTCTTTGATAACACAAAGTCAAAGGTCACATTTTCACCTCGGTAGATGCCACCATAGGTCTTTCAAACATCTCCTTACTCAAGTAGATGGAAGTAAGAAGATGGAACTTTTATCACTTACTGAGCATATATCAAATAGAACTAAATGCTGAACATATCTGGAGATCAATTTTTTCATTGATAAAAATTGTCTGAAGAAGTTTAGCATAGGACTGCTAGTATATTGAAGATTCCTTTGAACTCTGTTAAACCTCGAACTGCTTATGTAACCAAAGGCATGATTGTCTAGAAGATAGTATATACTATATAAATGTTAGAATCTCATTTGTAAAAATTTTGGGTTAGCAGATTTTAGTGTAAAAGGCATTTTTTTCCTCCAGAATTAATTTCTGGAGAAAATTAATTTCTCCACAGTCTCATGACTGTGGACAGACATTTTGGTTGGAGAATATTGGGAATAAAAGATATACATTGAAGAACTTGGAATACGTTTTACTAATTTCCAAAGTCTGAACTGAAATACATAACTGCACTAATCTCAGAGTTCCTGCTTATTATCTTATAGATTGTGGTCATTTAGCATCAGGGAAAGTCAGAGATTATTATCAGGTATCTCCCCACCCCCAAAAGTGTCTCGATTTAGAGTCTCAATTGCAATTATTATTTTCATTGTATTTGTGATCGATTAAAGATTAAATTTTACAAGTGGGATCATACTACTTTTGGGGGAGGGGCCATAAAACTCCCAAGGTGCTTATCTTAGGTTTTTGTTGTGATTAGAATAAAATCAGAGGAAAGGGGTCCAGGAAACCTTTCATTTTCTTGTTTTCCTTATGTGAGATGACAAAATACAAAGATAATCTGCTTAAAATAAAACAACAACAAAAACCTCCTTCTTAAAGTATTATTTAGCCACAAAGGGCCTCAGGGTTATGATAGTGGTGTATCAGAACGATACGAGTTCAGTGTTTGGAACAGCCAAGGGAGTAATTTCCTGGCTTGCAAAAACCCTGTGTGTGATGTGCAATGCATGCAGATTCTGGTAACATGGTCCTAAGGATATCAGAAATACTGATCCAGGTAGCCTGACAACTTGTTAGGTCTTTGGAGCTGCAAATTAAGCAATCTTACGTTCTTGCCTTAAAATTGACCAAGCCAGGTCTTCTGCATAAGATACTGGAGAACCAGCCTAAAGCCTCCAAGCCTGCAAAACCACAAGTTAGGCTAGGGCCACCCCTTCCCCTTTTGAGTAACTGAATACTGTGTCACACAGCTTGCTTTTATATCCACATGTGCAAACTTTAGCCAAGCTTGGGTGTCTTCTCAAAAATACCAAACCTCTTCATCTTCTGTGACAAACCTTCTCCTGCATGTGAAGCAAGAAAATTAGAACATTGTTGAGGAAAAACAAATGCCATTCACGCATACAAAATACAACCTTATTTAGGAGTGTGAGGCCATTGATTGATAAATGGCATCCAAGATGCTCAAAGACAGTTATGTCTCCATTCTGGGCTCCATAGAAACCATATTGGTCAACCACTGGTTTTGTCTACCAGATTTGATGCCCAGTCATAACTAAACAATTCCCCTCCAATCACTCAAAATAAACTACAGGTAACAAGATAAATAGGATGTGCTTCTCCTTGCTGAGTGCATTGACTTAAGGCATAGGCACATTTCCCCCTCTTTGAACAGAGATGGAGTAATCCTCTGTCCCAGCACAAGAGCTGGCCAGGGTGACCCTGGAGCATGGTGATGAAGGTAGAATGATGAGAGGTAGCTGATGTGGGAACCAGAGTTGCTTCTACAGATGGGGGTATGGGTGCTGCTGGGCCCCAGGGGACACAGTGATTCTGATACATTAACTTTCAGGGAGCAGTTCTGGCAGCATGCAGTGCTTTAGATGTGTGATTCCCGGAGAAAAAGAGTAGATTGAGGAATATATTACCAGCACTGAAAAAAATGATGTATGTAAGAGATCAAAGTCAGAGAGTTTATGCGTGCCTTTAAAAATACAAGGCATGGCTCTTAAGTTCCCTCACAATCCCAAGAAACATATAAAAACTAATTAGGTTCTTGGTGCTGCTCTTAATTAGATTTCTACTTTAAAGTGACTTTTCTTGGGATTGTGGTTCCACGCTTAGGGATTTTGATTGACCTGATCATTTTGCGTGAGAGTGTGTTGAATGAAGTAAAAATTGAGAACATAGCAGCTCTTGAGCCATTTTTCCTTTGAGCAGAGACGTATTGCCCATTTATTCTTTGCTGTCATGCCATTGAGTAGCTTCCAGCCGACTGAAGAGCAGCTGTTATCCTATTATGTGCTGATTTACAACTCTTATTTTGACTGTGGGAGAATATCTGAGTTTAAAGGAAGAGAAGTGGAAGTTGTGTGAGCGGTTCAGAATTTGTCAAAATTCATCTTCCTCATTCATCCAATAACCAAAGCCCCAATACGCTGGGCTGCAAATATAGGCCAGTCATTTTGAGTTTTTATGGCTGATTTTAATGACATTACCCTTCCTTTACTTGAAGGTAGAAGCTTCTCAAGGAAGGCAAATGTCTAGCACGTGTGTCACAGTGGGGATGAACTCGGGGACTCACACATGCTAAGCACATGTTATACTAATGAGCAGCACCCCCACTCCAACATGTCTATTTTTGATACAAAGATTTCAGTGCCTGAGCATGACTTGGAGAATCCCACTATCGCTTCCTCTACTGACACCAATGGAGAAGATGTGCTGTTACTTGAATGTGTCAGTGAATATTCTTTTCAGTGCACGATATGATTCCCAATGGTCTAGGCAGTGTTGGCAAACCTCCAGCACACGTGCCACAGTCGGTTGTTCATTCATATCATTGAAAGATCTAAAAGGTTCACCTCACTGGCCTAGGGAAGATGGTGTCTGAGTTAATGTTTAGATTTCGACATGTGGATGGTGGTGATGGGATGGAAAGTGATGGTGGGTATCACAGGGTCACCCATGGTTCCTTTTGTACTGAAACTTCGATTTATACAGAGGATATATATATATTTATTTATATATATTTATATATATATATTCATATCCACTCACACACACAAACACACTCACGCGTGTACACACACTCACACATAAAAGGTCTTTGATAGGCTTTCTGTGTTCTAGTAAAAATAGCTGGCAGCCAATGTCTCAAGCCAAAAAAGGGCCTTCGCGCTGCCCACAGTGTCCACTCTGCAGAGTCTCTCAAAGGCAGACGCTTGTGTTTATCTGACAAGTAGAACCGGTTCCTGCCTGTGACAGGAATAATCTCCCATTGGCGCAGACGCAGATCTCGAAGACCTTCTGCCTCGTTCCCGAGGGGGTGTAGGATCCGTGAGGCAGTCTAGGTAGTTTGATTTTCGCAGCATCTAACTTAATCTAAAGAGAGGGAATAGGTGGAAAACAGTCAGAGGCTGTCATCTATGCTCTTCACGTTCAGAAAAGCGCATGCTCAGAAACAAGAGATGAATATTCAGTTCAATGAAAAACCTCAGATACTCCTATGGACGGAGTCATGGCCGCACTGGGGATTTGGAGATAAATAAGACAAAGTCTCTGTCCTCCCAGAAGCTAATATTCTAGCAAAAAAATGGCTCACTGATTATTAGCATTTTGCAAAAGTATGACATGTAGAATGGGAATAGTGTCCTATACTGAAATAAATATGAAAATGCTACATTTAACAAGTTTTGATACTACTTATGTGTACATACTAGGTGGATCTTTAAGAAGAAAGTATTTTTGAAGTTTAAAATGAAATGACTAGTGACTTTTTCTAACATCTTGTGGTGCTGATGTTCTATTGGATAGACTATAAAAAATAATCAGTACTGGAAGTTGCCATTAAATTAGTGATTACAACCATTTCTTTCAACATTCAATATCTGGTATCTATGAACTGAATATGTGAGGCAGTTTCTATTTTTGTTATATATGTGGTTTTCAGTTTGTGGCTATTTTAGGAAACAGTTGTGATGACTGAATATCTGCCTAACTTTTTCAAAACAAAAACAGCAAATCCCAAAGAAATCAAAGAGAGAACTTTTATATACATGGAGTGGATATATAGCACCAAATGGAGAATAATACCCTCCACATAGATATGAGAGGTAGAACAGAGATTTATATTTAAAAAAAAAAAACAAGTTTTCCTTCTCAAACATTTTGAAGACATTTTTAAAAGTTTGCAGTCAAATTATGATTTTTTTTTTGAAGAGGCATTTACCTTACCCTGCTTGCAAAATCACAAATGAAATTTCCATTCACTCATTTGGGATTGTAGTGAAGTAACAGAATTAATATCTGTCACCCTT
Source organism: Hydrochoerus hydrochaeris (assembly GCA_004027455.1). Lineage (NCBI taxonomy): Eukaryota > Metazoa > Chordata > Mammalia > Rodentia > Hydrochaeridae > Hydrochoerus > Hydrochoerus hydrochaeris. Next base: position 153,766 of record PVLA01003758.1, read on the forward strand.
CCTTCTTCTGTTGCCTAATTTTACCCTGCTGGCTTTTTAGCTTGTTCTGGTTTGGGATTGCTGTTGGATGTGACTCTTCAGTGTCAATGAAAATTTAAACACAGCACATAAAATAACTACCAGTAAATTAAGTTCATCTTTAGCCAGATGGGTGTGAAATACGGCTTCATTATGGTGGCTAACTAAATCTTATTTTAAGGCAGGAAGCGACAAAATTTGGAAATAGCCTTCATTTTTACAGTCATGTAATTCTGTACTTGTAATACATGCCATTATGCTAGCATTTTACAAATAATGAATCATAACTTTTATGTATTATGGGTTTGGCTTGTCGTTGTGCTGTTAAACTATTTGTTCCAGAAAATAAAACCTTCTCATTGGCTACTTTGGTTGACACAGTATAGGATCAGTATCAGTAGCAAAGTAGCTTTGGCAAAGATTGGCCTCCTGGACTCAGGTCTTTTTGGACTCTGCCCTTCCTCTTCTTTTACCTCTCCATCTTTGGATTCCAGTCGCAGCTCAGTTCTGCAGGTGGCTTCCATGTTGCCAGCTTCTGCATTTATTTCTACTCCCTTTGGGGCCTCCATCACCAGAGACCGGGTTGGGGACTCCAATCTGAAACACATGTAAGCCACAGATTAAAGATCTTATTCCTCTTTTTGTAAATTTCAGAGGAAGTAGATGTTCTTGGCATGGAAACAGTATTTCAGTATTTGATCAGGGAATCTGTCTAGCCTGTGTTTTGCCATTCCATCAAGTTATGGCAGAGAATACAAGAGCTCTAGGTTGGATCTTCATTGCTTACTCAGAGGTCAGAAAGAAGGAGTTCTAGGGCCATGGCTGCACTTTATCTTACACCTTGTTGTTTGCTTTCTTGGTTTAATTAACCAAACTCTTTTGTACATTAGCTTTTTATAGAGTAGGACAACCTTAGGTCTAAGGTTGGCTTTCTAAAATTGGTATTGGTGAGTTGGTATTCTTTCCACTTAGTACTATTTTCTTTGTCTTCCATGGAGGTAGACTCATAGTGAAATACTGGAAATAGACTTAGGAATGAGATGTATGTGGACTCAAGCCATGAGGCCATCATGGTATGATCCTGGGAAAGTCTTTCTTCCTTTTGCTCTCCTTCTAAAAATTTCTCAATGCCTCAGTTTCCCCACCTACAAAGAGCTTCCACTGGTACCCAACATGCAGGAAATGCAAATTTGCATTAATTATTATTATAAGTTGAATGAAGCAGAAATGTTTTAGATATCTTTTGCAGATTTTGGAATGTTTGCACAGACTTTACTAGTTGACTATTCTTTTTTTTTTAATTTACAGAGAAAAAAACATGAAAAGGGTAGAAATCATACAGAATTTCAAAAAAAAAAGATAAACAGTAAGAAATCACTAGTTGATAAATTACATATTGTCCTCTTAGAAATAATTGTTCAAGTTACAAAATTACACTTTCACTGTTTGAATATCTACTTTGTATTCTTTAAACAGCTACCCATGCATGAGTCTCTACATGTATTTCTATCCTTCTGTATTAGAGGGAAAAACAAAATCTAGCAAGACAAAACAAAACAAATTCCTATAAAAACATGAAACCAAAAAGTCATATAAAACCACAGTACAAGGTGATCTACAATGATTACTGTGTTGTCTCTTACTATCTTCAATAGAATTGTCTATATCATCAGGCATAATTGAATATAGCAGTATAATTGAATATAGTAGTACATAACAATATTAGTAAAAATAAAACATTGTAGACAGCATAAAACTTCAAAGGCAGGTAATAATCAAACCAGAGTGGGTATCCTAGTGAAGCTTGTCATCTTCAGTGTACTTGCTAAACTCTCTATACTCTTAGACTTGACACTATCAATCATAACAGCTTTGAATAAAATCTGTCAATACAAAACAGCGATCCAACAAACCAGATTCGATTATCAGTCAAGGTAAAACAGTGTAAGTTATACAGAGCTTCAGATTAAGTTAATAGGAAATTAAGGTTGATTACCATACTATATCCTGTTGTTTTTGGGATAACTGTCTGTACCCTCAAATCCAGTACAAGTAGACAAACTGGAACAGAATATAATCCATCTAAGCAGAGTGGTGTGAGTAATGTGGGTTTTAAATCCTGGTACACTATTAACAATATCCTCTGCCTTCTTTTTTTTTAGGCTATTCCTCCCCTTTCACTACCACAGGGTGCTGTGCATTTTGGGTCCCACCCACTCCCTCAATTTTTAGATTTGGGGGGCGACCTGCTTTTTACCTAAGTGGTTCCGAACCTTCTGGCTCCTGGACTTGATCTCAGGTTGTATTCCTTTACCTACAAAAGCCTCTAGGTTTTTCTTCATTATAGCTGAGTAGTTCTCTACTGGACATAAGAATCTTGTCTTTCCAACCTATCTTCAGGTGGTGGTCAAGTAGCTCCTGTTTCTCTCTGGCTCCCTGTCACATAGGACATTGTTTTATTATATTTGATTTTCAGTCCTTAAACCCTCTCTTAGGTTGATTATAGTTCCTATACAGAGCATCTCAGTGGATCCTACCTCCTGATCTACTCTGCCTGTCTTTTTTTTTTAAGTGTATCAAGGCCATCTATGTTAGAGATTATAGCCAACCTTCTTTGCCTATTTCTGCTATGCTATTTTTCTGCCTTTTTTGCCTACTTTTCGCCTTCATTCTACTGCCTGCCCCGTTCATTGAGGCCTTTCTGCCACTGTTCCTGAAAACCTGGTATTTTTTTTTCTCTCTGTAGAATGTCCTTCAGTATTCTCTGTAGGGTTGGATTGGTGATCACAAATTGCCCCAGTTCCTCTTTGTCATGGAAGCCTCTTATTTTTCCATTAATTTCTGTGACAGCTTTGCAGGGTACATCAATCTGGGCTGGAGGTTATTTTCTTTCAGGACTTGGAATACTTTGCTCCAAACTCTTCTTGATCTGATGGTCTGTGTTAAGAAGTCTGCCATGCTCTTGATGGGCTTTCCTTTATAGGTAATCTGTTTCTTTTCTCTGATGGCTTTTAATATTCTGTTTTTCTATTGAATTTCTGGTATCTTGATTATTACATGTCTGGGTATAGATCTGTTTTGGTTGTAGGTGGCTGGAGTTCTGTATGCCTCACATAACTGAATGTCATTTTCTTTTCCCATGCTTGGGAAGTTTTCCTTAATTATTTCCGTGAATAGCCTTAGTAATTCACCTGTTCGCATTTCTGCTTCTTTGTTCACATTTCTTATTCTTAAGTTATAGATTCTCTTGTCTTTTTCTAGCCTTTGTATTGTTACTGCCCATTTCCTTGTTATTTTTAAGAGATCTTTCCTTTCATGATTACACATTGCAAACTTGTCTTCAAGTTTTGATAGTCTATCCTTAGTTTCTTTTAAGCAGTTTTGCCAGCTTTCAATGGAGTTTTTAATTTCTTGGTAATCTCTTTGAATCTACTTCATGTATTCTATATTTTTTTATATTCTTTATCAAATGTTTCTCTCCTTTTTTTGTGTTCCTCCCTTCTTCCATCTGTGTCTTCTTGCAAGGTGCTTAGCACTTCTTTTATTAATCTACTTATATCTTGCTTTACCTGATTTAATATTTCAGTTTTGAGCTCGTTTACAAGGTCCCAACGATATCTCTTAATGTCCATTGAAGCTGTGTCTGATGTTGCATGTTTGCTGCCCTCAGTCTCTCTTGTTTTTCCCTCTCCTGGATCAGTGTTCTCAGGGTTTGGGGCTGGGGGCTTTTTCTTGTTTCTCTTTCTTGTCATGTTTTTGGTTTCTTTCATACAGGTATATAGTGGAGGTCTCACCCCCTTTTCTTGTTGGTTATGGTTCTTCTGAAGCATGCTGGTGAGGGATTTCTGCCCTCTCCTGTTTGCTCTTGTTACTGAGGTATAAGCAGAGGCTGTGTATGCTGGCCCCTCCCCACTGGGCCAGTCAACCTTCAGGGGCCTTTATGAGGTTAGTGTGTGCTAGGTGTAGGGAATTGGTTTGGGATGGCTTATTGGGTCCTGGCCAGGGGCAAGATCAAGGCCAAGCAAGTCCCATGAATCTGCTCTGAGGAGGGAGCCACCAACTGAAGTCACTGTTGTTCCTAGTTCAGGCTCCTCCTGCCTGATTCCAACACGTCATCCATTTGGTCGTGCCCTTCCCATGAATGGGTCTTATTCCTATCACTGACCATGGATTAATGAAGGTCCCTTTGCTGGCTCCATTCTCAGTTGGGCTCACCAACCCCTGACTTCAGCATGGCTGTAGCTCCTGTGAGTCGCAGCGGGAATAAGTTCAGGGCAGCTCGGTGGCTTGCAGTGAAAGCGCCATTTCTGCTAATTTTAGCTGTTTCAATTGTAGCCCTGAGACTGCATGTTTCATGAGCTTTTTTTGTTTTAATTTCTTCCTGTATTAAGAGGATCCATCTCCCTCTCTCTGGGTCATATGAGTTGTTTTTCCCTGGGAGGTTCTGTATTTTGTTGCTCACTGGTTGGTCATCTTTAGCTCCCAGTTCTTGGAGGTTTGAGTCCATACTCAATTGGCTCCAAGGCAACATGGCATGGCAGGGCTGCAGTTCATGGCAGCCACAAACTGAGGACTGCAGCAGCACAGGTGTCCAAGGTACAAATAGCAGCGGCAGCAGCAAGGGCAGCTCAGCCAGAAGCAGGAGGCACCGAGGAGCCACTGGGCTCCCAGTTTGCTGCCCTCTCCGCCCAGCAAGGCAGCCAACACTGGCAGGGGCCGTGGCGACACCAGCAATGCTCGCTTCTACCCTCTGCGTGCCTCAGCCACTAGTTGACCATTCTTAATCTGAAAATCCCAAATGCTCCAAAATCTGAAGTTTTCTAAGCCTCTTATTAGCATTCGAGGAGTTTTGCAATTTGAATCATCTTGGGTTATCTGATTAGGAATACACAACCTGTACTATTGTAATAGCAAGCCATAAAGGAGTATTGGGACTTCCTTTACAATGAAGAAGATGTGGAACACATCACTGGCCTCCAGGGGAGAGGAGCTGGTTTGACTGCTGAGGGACAGCATGAAGAGGGGATGTTTTGGTTGGTGGAACTCTATTTTGCATGTTGATTGCAGTGTTTTTTGCACTTCCCTATGTATTTGCAAATGCTCATCAAATAAGATAAGCATATGCCATGGCTCCATGGCTGCTTTTACTTCTCTTGTGATATTTCTTATTATAATGCCAAACAAGCGTATACTATTCCTTCAAAAAAGTCTTTTGACTAATCACTTTAGTGAGGAAAACATTACCAAAATCCAACCATCCCATAATAGTCTGGATCTTAAAAATATTAGTAGATAGGAATGTATGAGGATCCTTGTCTGTTGCAAAGAAAGTGTTCCAAGTTGGGGAAACAAGGGTGCCAGCAGTGGTCCTCAACCTGATTTGGTTTAGACCAATTTTCTGACTTGGTGTTTCTAACCTTTGGACATTCTCAACATGTTAAAAAGCAGCACCACCCACAGTTCCCACCTCTGACTCCCTAAGGTGTTCCTACCATTCCATCTGGATAGGCCAAACCCTCTTGGATAATAGTTAGTGGCCAGATGAGCAAACTGGCCAGTGAGATGCCACTACAGAACAATCCCCAGCCACATTACAGTGATACCAAGAAGGTTTCTCCACACTTCTTGGACTGGGTGCTGAATGATGGCTTCTCAGCAGAGCCATCTGCCTGAATTTTTCCTCCACAATGAATCAACTGGAGTTAAAAGAAAAGCAACAGTACTATTATACTTCAACAAAGAGAGGCTGGCTTTTTCTTTTGCTCATCCTTACTGACCTCACTCCTTTATTTGTAGCAAAAGTCTCACAAGACCTTCACCGAGGCTGCCTGAGCTGCTGTGGTGCTGTGTCTGTTATTACGGTCTACTTCGTTAGCATGTGGTTTTCTACTAAGGTGAATATGTAAGAGCAGTGAGCCAGGAGTATTGTTACCAGGGCAACAGGAAGACTTCCCTAGGGACCTTCACCCAGCTCAGATGAGCTTCTGTTATGTCCCTTGCCGCCTCTTGTTTTTGAAACCTGAAGATAGTTTTGTGTCATTTGTTCATTTTTTTCCTCTACATTCCAGCTGACTTATATAGTTCATTATCAGTTTTCCACTATTTCATTCCCATGACTGTTGACCCTTTAATCCTTACAACATACCTTCTTGTCCAGCTCATCAGTGGACCACCACGTTCCCCTTTCTCCAGCCCAAACCCCTCATGCCATCCTTCCTTTCTCCTTCCTTCCTTCTCCCTCCCTCAGTTCATCAGTCAATTCGGCTTTTAACTCTAAGTTCTCTCCTCTCCATGGTCAGGCCATCTGTAACCTGAGTCACAGTACAGACCTCACAAGGTTGGTCTCAAAGTTTTCACATTTTCCTATTCCTCATCACAGAAATATATCTTCCCAAATAGCTCATCTTTCTCATCAAAACTCTCCTCAGGAGAGAGCTGAACTCCTGAGCTCATGGAGCCAGGCAGAATTTGCTCCGACTTGTTTTGTTGGTCATACTTCTTGCGGCAATATCAGGTATATTTTATTGAGGGTTTACTAGGTGATGACATTGTGCAAAACTCTTCATATGTGTGATGTTATTTAATCTTCACAAAGGCCTAGTAATCCAGTGTTCCTGTGGTCCTAGTAGCCCAAACAAAGAAACTAAGGATAAGTGATTTTTCAGGGCTGTTCTTGTAATTATGGCAGAGCAAAATTCTAACACCATTTCTTAGAAGCCAGTATGTCATTTACCATATTACTTTACATAAAAACTGTATTGTTTCTTATCCACATATTTATCCTGTTCTCTATAATTAAGTGCTCTCTCTTTTCTCTTGGAATGAGTGCTCCAACCTCCTCCATGTACATGACAGGAAGGTGATAGTCCTGAACATGGCTGAGTGACACATACTTCACAATATTTCACATGTTCAAACAGTGTATACTGCTGATACCAAATTCGGGATCTGCTGAATTAGTCCATGCGGGGTATATTGCCTTCCAAGTGAATGATTCAATATAAAATGTTAGTTGGGGAGAATGAAAGATTTAAGCAGAACATGCATCGAGCCTGGAGAACTTTCTCACAGGCAGCATGGTTACTTCAGGCAGGCGTTAGAATTCACTTTATTCTTGCAAACTGCATGAAGTCTTGGAGATCACTAGGAGGGCTTTGAGGGCAGAGAAATGGACTCAGAAATAACTGCAGCCCTTTTCTCCTCTCAGCACTGGAGATATAGGGTGCTGAGAAGGGAGCTGCTCTCACACTGTCCCACTGTGAAAGGCCACAACCAGCAGGATAGGAAAATTTCCTTAAAGCCGAGACAAAAGGGTAACAGCCTGTCTGTTTCACAGTCATTCTAAACACGCTTTGATGCTGAGGCAGACTCACTCCAGTATGTGCGCATGCCACTCTTTCCACTGAGAAAAGCCACCTCCTCCAGCCCTTGGGAACTGCAGAGGGTGGACAAGGCACCGCAGTGAGGCCCATCGGTTTCTAACCATACATTCAGGACTGTACCATCACTGCTTAGACTGCATGGAAGCAGCTTTCCTCCTGATAGAGGGGATCGAGGGTCCTGCTGGTGGCTATGAGTAAATGCTGCTCCCATTAGAAAACTGTGCAACTCTTCCAGAAGAGGAGAAGGAAGAGCCTTGCTGAAAAAGTACAGAACAGAAGAAGGAGCAGATAAGGGAGGTCACAGGCTATCCCAAGTCCTTAAAAAGAACAATTTTCTCTTATGAGCTTCAGATCTGCCTAGAGAGCAAAAGCACAGATTATGGGTCCATTTGCAGAGTATCTGATTCAGTGTCTACACCTCTGCATTAACCTGCTCACCAGGATGGGGATGTGTCTGGGCCGGGGTCACACTTAGAGAAGAGCCGCTCTAGTCCAGGGATCATAAAGTCAGGTTCCCACAGACATGAGACGAGGTGATAACAATGAGTGACCCACAAGAAAGCTGTAGGTAAAGCCACAGTCTCAGCACAGTGGTCTTGGGGAAATGGTACAGGGTGCCATGAGAGAGCGCATGGGGCGCTGCTCACGGAGGCATCATTAAATTCCATGGGTAAATGCAACAGAATATAATTATGGTACAAAAATGACAATGCATGGTGCCTTGTCTACTCATCATCTTTTTTTTTTTTTTTGGTACCAGAGATAGAACTCATAACCCCTCACTTGCCAGGCAAGTGCTTATGAAACTGAGCTAAATCCCCAGCTTCTCATCATCATCTTTAAGAGAAAGGGAAATTCTTACCTGTGTAGGCCCTGAGCTCACCTTCCTGCTCTCATACATTTCTTTCCCTCCCTGGCAGTAAATACTAATAGAACTTATTATTTTCTTTATATTACCATTACACGTTTTTACTGTATGTTGCATACTATTGCATGCTTTTCAGTCTTAAGCACAGAATAATCCTTTTTTTTAAAAAAAAAAAAGCAATCATCTTTTCCCCACTTTATGTAATGCTCCTCAGATTCATGTACTTTGTGACACATAGTTTTAATTTATTCAAATTCTCTGGTGCTATATTCTGTACTTCATTTGTCTGTTTCTCTGTTGGACATTTGAGTTGGTCCTGGTTTTTGTTTCAGTAAGAGGTATACATACAGCATATTCTTGTGCATGCTTCCTTATACATTTATGCAAAAGTCTCTTTGAGACATGCATAGTACAGTGCATTTGCTACTGCTAGGATAGGCCTATCTATTCCATCATGAGATAATGCCAAATAGCTTTCTAAAACTAGCATGCATTAAGTTCTAGTTGTTCTACTTTCTCACTAACATTTGATATGTTAAATGTATGGAATGAGTGTGAATTGAACCCTATTATCTTTTAAAATTGCATTTCTCTAATTGCCAGTTGAGTGAAGCATCTTTTCATTTGTAAGCCATTTGGGATTTTCTTCAGTAAAACTGTCTACTTTAATGATTTTAAAACTTATTTTGGCATGATTTGTAAAATACATATGCTAACAAATATTTAGCAGTTTTATATATTAACAATTCTTTTCATTTGCAGTTCATCTTTTCATTTTATGTTTAGCATCTTTGGATGAACAGGAATGTACCCTTTATAGTTTAATGAAGATGAATTAATTATCTTCCTCCTGTAGGGTTTGTGCTTTCTGGATATACATGAAGCAGTCCTTTCTTACTTTGAGGCCATGATATTCTCCAATATCGCTTTTAAAGTTTAATTTTTCTTTAAGTCTTTAAACAGTTTTTAATTTCTGTGCATGGTGGGGGGGCACACACAGGCCATTTCAATATCATGTGCTGAAAAATTTATACTTAGCTGTGTCATAAATAGCATTAAATGCATGGATAACTCTTTTTGGGGGCCATATTGCCTGTTTAATAAATACACTAAAAGGACAAATAAAATGATGAAAGTTTTAAAATTTTTCATATTTCCTTGCTATTCTTCTTTCTATACACATTGTGGAACATAAGTTTCACAAGGAAACACTGTTAGAACATTGATTGAATTTCAAAGTTTAAGCCACAAACATTGTAGCTAACTAGCTATATTTTATTTGATGTATCTCAAGAATTTAACAATTTTATTTACATGGATTTGGCTATTAAAAAGTGTTTTTAAAGTATTCCTATTACTTGTATTACTTTTTCCAGGAAAATAGATATAGATAGCTTATGTTCTAGGAAAGATTTTTATATGTTGATCTTATAGTCAATATCTGAATCAATTATTTTTGATAATTTGTGTACAAGGAACTCTCAGTTTCCATTGTAGCCACTAAATTATTTTTAAAAGCTTTAAATTTATAACACCTTTCTTTTCATTTTCATACTGTCATGGCTAGCATCATCCAATACAGTGTTGACTAGAAGTAAGGAAATGGAAATTTTTTGCTTCTTCCTCACCTTAAAAAGAAAACTTTCAATAATTTATCATTATGTATGCTTTGTATTTTAGGGATTTTCCCCCCCAAAATACCTTTTTATAAGCTAAGGGGATTTTGATTTTGCTGAATTTCTGTTATGGATTAATCTGAATATTTTTATATATTATAATATATAAATATACATTTCCTATTGAGATAATATATTAATGATTAAAATATTAGTGTGGTGAATCATATTAATCTGATATTAAAAATCCACATCTATGTTTGTCGTTACTGAAATTTGCCATTAAGTGTTATCTCTATATATTTATAAAAGTATTTAATGATGTTTTACAACTTTACATTTCTCTGCTCATGACTTTGTGCTATAATTTTTTACATAAAATATCTTTATCAAACTCATCACTTTTCTATTATCCAATTTTCCCTTGTGTGTTTAAACTCACTGATAAATCCAGTAGGTATGGAAAAACATTTCTCTTTTCCATTTCATAAAAAAAAGCTGGAGTTTGTTGGTAGATTTTTATAACTTCTAAAAATATACCCTGCATTTGTAGTTAGGTTTTTCCTTTGTTGCTGTGTTTTGTTTTGGATTTTTGAGACAGGGTCTCACTATATAGTTCAGAGTGACCTTGAACTCACTATGTAGCCTAGGCTGGCCACGAACTTGTGTCAATACTTCTGCCTCAGCCTCCCCAGTGCTGATTACAGGCATGCACCACCACATCTGACTGTTACAAATATTTTTATTCAATCTATTCCCCTCAAGTAGTACTACCAATAGTTTAAGAGATATCTTCTTTTTGTCATTCCTATTTTATCTTTATTTCTAGTTCTCGAATTTGTCCTTTTGTTTCAGATAGGAGAATTTACCCATTATTGTAAGATCTAAAATATGCTTTGTCAACTTTTACCTTTCTTAGTTTTATCATCTACATTTAACTTTTTAATTTTCTTAATTTTATCACCTGCATTTATGCTGCATTTTGACAGCATCCCAAAGGAGTAATTATACTATAGATGTAATTTGTTTCTTCTTTTGAGATGGAGTCTTGCTATGTAGTTCAGGCTGGTCTTGAACTCATACCAGTTCTCCTGCCTCAGCCTCCCTAGTGTTTAAATTATAGCCATGTGCCACATACCTGGCTAATATTTAACTTTAATATGATTTCTGCTGAGGATTATTAGTTTTGTAGAAAAACATTAATTTCTAAGAGTACAAGATTTTGTTTTATTGATTTTTAGATTTTTCTAATATAGCTCTTTGATATAACTTTGACCTTTTAAAGATTTTTTTTGAAGTGACAGTTTAATAGAGTTATAATAGAGAATGTTTTTCTTTACAAGACCAATCTTCAAAAATGGAAACTGAAAAAAACTGGAAACTGAGCTTTTGGCCCAGTATGCATCCGTTTTTATGAACAGTCTGTGATTTTGTGAGAAGTGTGTGTGCTTCAATTGTTGGTGCCATGTTCTGTGTCTATCTTAATAGCACAAGGCGTTTAATTGTTTTGTTCATGTTTTATAGCCTTATGCATTTTATCTGATTTACCAATTACTCACCAAGATGTTACTAGGTGCACACCAGCTTAGAATTGTTCTACCTTCTTTACCATCTTCTTACCAATATATAGTGATTTTGTTTACTTTTGTTATCCATTTGCATTAACATCCATTTGCATATTAGTGCAGTTGTTCTAATTTTGTTTCTAACAATATTTTCCTTGGACATACTTTCCCATACTTAAGCACCATTCTGTATGGTTACATTTTAGATGTATTTCTCATATAAATGAGTCACTTGCTAAGTCATCCACTCTGATAAATTTTGCTAAGTGTGGTCCCATGTGATCATGAGTCGATCAAACATTGCCACTGTGTCTCTTTGCAGCCTTGGTCACCGCCCTCCACAGGAACATGCTTGGAGGTGGGAGCTCAGTGGCAGAGCCCTTGCCTGCCACACATGAGGCCCTGGGTTCTATCCCAGCACCAAAAAATGGAGCAAAAGCATTTATGTCACCACAGATTCACTTTTCTTATTTCCGAAATTCAAGCAGTGGTGCTTCTGGAAACTTCATGATTCTTCTGCATGGCTGTGTTCACCGGTTGTTCATTCTTTAGCAGTGATGGAGTATATGAATAGAACATGATTTGTTTATCCAGTCTGTGATGAGACATCCATGTGTTTCTAGTTTGCATCTATTTGTACAGAGTACTACGAGCATTCTTATATAAGTCTTCTTAAGGATACATAGCTATGAGTGGACGTGCTAGGTTGTAAGGTAGGCGAGTCTCTACTCTCTGTGGTAAAACAGCACTAGGCTGGTCCCCAGTGATCCTTGCCTCCTGGAATTCATAGCCTTGTACAATTCTCTCTGTTCTGTGTGAGCTACATGCAGGCTTTCACACCAATTGAATGTGGCAAAAGTGATGGCTGATCGCCCTGAGGGGTTCCCGCACTGGGCTGGGCTTCTCATTCTCTCATCATGCTGGGAGCAGGGGGATGAGATTTGTTCTGTCCAATTGCTCTCCTGTGGAGGGACCTGAGAGGCTAAGGGATGCCATTTGCGCATGAGGAACTGGTGTCTCAGAGACCAGCAGGTGACAGGGAACTGAATCTTTCCAGTGACCCAGAAGTGTGTTAAGAGCTAGACCTTCCTCAGGCCAAGCATTTGCTGAGATGATAGCCCTGGCCAACAGCCAAACTGCAATCCCATGAAAGGTATTAATGCAAAGGCATCAGCCAACCTCCACCTGCATTCTGAACCACAGACACTCTGAGATAAGTGTCTGCATGTGTCACGGTACTGTGATGTGTTTAACTCTTTCGGGAAGATACCTAAAAGAGGAACAGTTGCATCACTGTATTGCAAGCATATGCTAATAAAAATTGGGGAAGAAATGCTGGTTATTTTAAATTGTTAAGTTTTGGGGTAACGTGTTTGCCAAGCAGTAGATGTAGTGAGACATTTTCAAACTGTTTTCTAAGATAGTTGTACAATTTTATACTCCCAACACTGCTGTTGATCTCCTTTTTTAATTACATCTATTCAAGTGACTACAAAATGGTACTTGATTATAGTTTTCACTTCCCTGGTGACTAACGCTATTGAATACCTTTCTATATGATTATGGACTATTCAGGTATGTTCTTTTAGAAGGTATCTATTTAAATCCTTTGCTCAACATTTTCAGTATTGAGTTGTTTGTATTTTTGTCCCTGTTTGGTTGGATAGCTTGAGTAAAAACTTTCCATCAATATTTCTTTCAAATACTTTCTCCCAGTCAATAACTTGCCTCTTATTTAACAGGATCTTTTGATGAGATCTTAATTTTCATAACTTTCAATTTATCAGTTTTTTTTTTTTTTTTACTGGTTTTGTGCCTTCTTTCAGAAACTGTTGTCTACCTCTAGGTCACAAAGACACCCTCTTGTGTTTTGTTCTGGAAACTTTGGGCTCCCATTTCATCTATGAAAACTCCCTAGACACACTATTTAGCACAACTCATCTTGAATTATCACTGATGGTCACTTTTAGGCTTTAGGTTTAGCCAACTGTTCTGGTGCCATGCATTGAAAAGAAAATTTGTTCCTTTTGACGAGCACTAATGTTTATGTTGAAAATAAGTTATCCATAGATGGGTACATCTACTTTCAATCTGTATATTCTGCTTAATTTTTTAACTTCATTCTATTTTTTTCTTCTTCTTCTTCTTCTTCATCTTCTTTTTTTTTTTTTTTGGTACTGGGGATCGAACTCACAACCTCGTGCTTGCCAGGCAGGCACTTAAGCCACTGAGCTAAATCCCCAGCCCCTAACTTCATTCTAATACCTAGCCGTGCTGATTACCATAACTTCGGAGTAAGACTCAAAATAGTCAAAATAACCAGATCGAGACTGACACTAGTACAGGTCTTTTCTTGTTCATATTAATGTTGGAGTTAACTTGCCAGTTTCAAAATAGCCTGTTGGCATTTACATAGACTATGTTGAAATTATAGGCTAATTTGGGAAAGAGTTCATCTAATAACATTGAGCCTTGATTCTTTCGGCGAATTCTTGACTTTCTTCAGGTGTACTGAGCATCCTTTAATATACAGTTTTTCTCTATTGATTCCCAGAGATGAAGCCTTGAAGAGTCTAAATTGGTTGTCCTGATTTCCTGCTTGCTGTTTCCTGTTTCTGGGTGTATTTGTACTTCACGACTCTGAGTTCTTATTTCTTGGGACTATCATTTGAGACCTGTGCTTGAGGTAATTTTCTCAAGGGACAATACTGGTTTCTGTCCATCAGTCACTGGCTCCACCATCATCTGGAGCACACTGTAATTTCTTTGCTTGAGGTTTGAGGCCCAGCCAAGGACTCTATTATGAATTCAGGCTACAAACTGAATGAGAGCCAGTTTGAAGTCACCACTCCTTAGAGAATGCTTCCATTCTTTCCTATTCATTGCCAAGTTTCCAGGGAGGTAATTTCCTTTGTAGTACACTGAGTGAGTAGGTGGACTTGTGGTGGGAAGGGCTAGGTGGCTTAAATTCTTTTGCACCTTATGTTGAGCTTTGGTACTTTGGGGTCCCAGTTTCATCTGCAATGTCTCATTAGAACACTATTTCAGTGCACCCTGAGATTTGATTTCTTCCTATGAACAATTAGGCCAAGAAAACTGAGGCCAAATGTTATCTATGTTAGCAAAATCTGTCAATTTGAAACTGGCCTCAAGGCTCAGAGCCATCTCTGGTTTCCCACTCTTACTCAGTTTTTATACTCTGAAAAATCTTGACTACTTTCCAGCAACCAGACCATTTAAAATGTTTCTAAAATAATGTAATCTAGTCATTTCACTTATTTTCAGTGGGTGGAGTGGTCAGGGTTATTTCAACGATCACAGCACTGCACTAGAAGTCCAGTTTTCTGATTTTTAAAAATAGAAATTAGACTTTGACATTGGATAATGAAAGTACTTCATCTGTAAACCTCTGTTCTGTTCTGTTCTTAAGCACAGTTATGGAAACTTTCTGAGAGCCACGTCTGTTCTGTTCTGTTCTTAAGCACAGTTATGGAAACTTTCTGAGAGCCATGTCTAATCTCAGAGTTGCCAAGTTTCTAGAAAACTTTTTAGAAACTTGAAAGTACCCCCATGAGTGCTGTCTGAGTTTATCATAAGAACTTGAGGGAACTGATTGAACGTCTATATAAGGTTTTTGTCTTTAGATCTGATGCTGGAGCCTGAAACCAGCAGGGAAGGCAGGCAATCAGCAGGCCAGGCAGGAATGAAAGATGAATGTGGAGTGGGGGGTGGTGAGGAGGACATGGCATCCGCTACAGGCTCTCATCACATGCAAATCCCCAACTCAGTGAGGAAAAACATGGTGCCTTTCTTTTATGCAGCTGATCAAGAGCTGAGAGGCTGTCAAAGGATATGATAGAGGAGCCAGAAGACTTAAATTCTGCCTTTTGCTGACAGAGAGACTGACGGGTGACCTCCCACCATGCCTAGCATTCTCTGCACCAACCATCAGCACTAAAGGAACAAGGCAGTGGCTTCACTTCTACTTTCCGAGCCTCCTGCAGTCTGGGTAACTCAGGGAGAGAATTGTGAGAAATGTACTTCTAGCTTAGCCAAGTTGATCAGCTATAAATCAACCCTATCCTGCCATTCCAGTTTTAAATGTCTGCTTTCACTCAAACACAGCACTCAGTGGACCCAGTTTCAACTTGCATTATAGAAACTGGTGATAATAAACTGAGCACCAGAAAGTAGAAGAAATTCAAGCTTTTCTAATTAGATTCTGCTTTTAAGTAAACAAGGGTAACTTTGAAACTCAAAATCCTCTTTTGTGCAGGAGGCATTTAAATATTACAAAGTTGCTGAATTTCCAGAGGATTTTATCTTTAAATTCCAAGTAAAAAATAAATCTGTGCAGAATCTATATTCTGAAAGTTGAAGAAAATGGATTGGATTCTTTCACAAAAGTAGAATATTCTATCCTTCAGAGCAAAACCATCGAAAGCCTGACTATCATATCATACACATTTTAATCAACCCTTTTTTCCCAGTACAGAACTTCTTGATTTAACAAATATTTATTACACCAAGCCTAAGCTGACATAGAGAAATGGCCTGTATCTTAGACTGGCAGAGTCTAGGTTGGCTTTGAATGGCCGTTAGGAATTAGCTCACTCATTTAGTCCACAAACATTTATTGTGTTCCTAATACAACGCAGAATGCAAGGTTACAGTTATACAAGACAGACCTAATCATCGCTCTAGTTTACTTGCTATTGAGATACTTTAAATAACCATTGGATTATGGCCTAAGGACTCTTTGATAGAGAACCGCAGGACACTGTGTGAACTCAGAACTGTGGACAAGGTCTGGGAAGGCTCCAGTTGACAACTGAGGGATAGGTCAGAGTGAGCCTTAAGAAGGATGAGAGTTCTAACCTGGGAGACCAGCTTACTGCTCGAAGACTTTTAAGAGGAAGATAATTTTACAGGTTACAAGAAATTCAAAGGAGGTAGACAGAGAATGTGGTCCTACTTTAATAAGAGGTAGGACATAAATGAGGCAGAGATTTGCAGAATATTGTGAGATAATAAAGAACTTATAGGGAGTGAAGGATAGCAAGGCAGAAAGATCCCATGGTTAATATTAACTGATTTCCACGATGAATGATTATTCTGATGGTTAACTTCATCTGTCATTTTGCCTGGTTCATGGAGAGGCCAGACGTTTGGTCAAACTTTATTGTGAGCAAGTCCTGGAAGGCAGTTCTAGGTAAGATTAACATTTGAAGATGTAGACGAGTGAAGGAGATTTTCCTAAATGAGGTGGACCTCATCCAGTCATTTGATTACCTGAACAGAATAAAGCTGAGTAAAGGGGTCTTTGCCTGTCAGAGTATTTGAAACATCAGTTGCCTGCCCTGAGACTGAAATTTATTTCATCTTCTCCCATTGTTCTCAGACCTTCAGATTCGGACTAGAATTATATTGCCAGTTTTTTGTGGTCTCCTTCTTGTAGAAGGTAGATCATGGGTCTTTTCAGTTTCTAAAATTGTGTGAGCCAATTATGTATACTTATTCCCTGTTTCTGTTTCTCTGATGATGGGAGTTACTTTGGCTATAGAGTGAAGAATAGAAAATACAGGATAAGAAGATTCTAAAGAGATTAGTTGGGGACCTATTATTATCCAGGTGGGTGGACATGGTGATTTGGATTTCATAGTAGAATGAATGAAGGCTGATTTCTAATTGGTAAATAGTGAGATCAGTGACCAAGAAAAGGTAGAATATAAGCAGAATTCTTATACAGGATAAGAATAACCAATTGTGACTTCGGTTTTAAGTAAGCTGAACTGGAGGTGTTTTTGAAATGAGGGGTTAGAGAGAGCACAGTGGTATATATGCTTGTGATTTGTAGTCTATTTCTGTATTGCTGAGTTAGTAGCATGATATATGTATAAAAGAAATACCTGAACACATTAAATTGTATGGAGTGCCAGTTGACTCTTTTTGGCTGGTGGAACTAGGAGAATACAGTCCAGGAAAACACGGTCTAGCTCCCTCATGGCATGGACTGAGTGCTATCAGTGTGAAAATTGCCCCTGAAATGGTCTCATTCCACAGCTAAAAAGAAGGCAACATTCTGGCCAGAGCTCCACAGTGCTGAGCCTTTCTGCCTATTGTCCTTTGTAATAGTCTCACAGCCCCTGTTTGAAGAAGAGCTGGCATTGGCCCAGGGAAAACAAGGAAGAGAAAACTGGTCCTGTCTTTTACATTTATGAAGCTCTGAGGAGCGTTTTCTCAGCGTAGTCATTTCTGGCATGCATCTGAAAGCTCTCCTTCCCGGCTCAATTCCATTTTAAGTACCTGTGAAAGATGGGGCAGCATCTGTGTCCCTCTGTTTCTCCGTTATACTTGGATATGTCATGAATCAAAAACCCCACAGAACTTAAAATGCTATCACCAGGTCTGTTTTGGAAACTCGGGGAATAATTTATTTGCCGTTGGCATTATCAGTTTGTTCTCTCTGTCTCGGGCTCATTTTTTGCTGAAATTGTTTTTGTTGAAACAGTGATTATTTATCCAGATTTCTCCTTTTCATTTCCTTCATCAGAAGCATCTACATTAATCACTTTCAAGCCTAGACAAGCTTTTAGATCATAGTTTGCTCCCATCCTCAAAAAATGGAGACAATGGCTTTTGTTATGTTGGGGAGCGACCTTCAGAACATCATAAAAACAGAGCAATGTGCCTGGTAATTGAAGGAAAAGCAGCACTGGTCTTTCTTAGGAAACAGTATACTCCTATCAACAACCTCTGTATGTTTTAAGTTTGAGGGGAAAATAATCAGGGAAACATTATGATTGAAAGGGAAAGAAGAATTTAGCTGGTGGGAAGTGCTATAAAGTTGGTGCAGCTCTGGTCTAACACAGTAGCTGCCCTAGAATATTTCCCAGAGTGGCTGGGAAATTTCAGTGTGGTCACTATCGCATGGGAGGTTTGAGTCTTAGGTTGTGTCCCATAAATTAAGTCAGAATGCCATGGCTTTCCATATATTCTTAAATATTTCTCTATAGGAAGATAGAAACACTGACATATGCTAATCTAGCAGATGTATTCATGCTGCAGATCTTTGAGATTTTGTATGCATCCTTAACATCAAGTGATGGGAACAGAATGCTATGATATCACTTCTGGAGGACAAAGAACCCAAGGTGCAAACCACATTAGCTAAGTTCATGTACAGACATACACTGCTTAGTGACAGAGATACATTAGCATATTGGCAGTTTCGTCAAAGCATGTGCTTATACCACGGTAGAAGTCAACCATTCATTCAGCACAGCCTCTTGTATGGGGGTAAGCGTGAGATTACTGAGCCAGCAAAGCATGATACTGTTTTATAGTAAACTTTTAAAAATAAATAGTACACTCTAAAAATAAAAAGTATAGTAATTACACGAATCAGCAACAGTCATTTCTTGTCAGTATTAAGTGTTATGAATACTACAGAATTACATGTGCTTGCATGCAACTCGCAGCACTGTAGGTTTCTTTTTACAGTCATCACCACCAACGTGGACTCATGCTGAACTCACAAGATAATAGAACTTTTTCAGTTGCATTATAGGCTGATGAGATTAGTGTTTGGACATGCAGTACCTGGCTATAGAAGATCTTTAGTGCCTACTTTATAGACTTACTCATTTCTGTGTTGCCAATTTAATAATACTGTGAACATACACAGTATTTGCTTTTTGCTGTACTGGAGGTAAACTGGCGATTTTGTGCCTGCTAGGTAAATGCCTTACTATAGAGCTACATCCTCACTCCTTCTCTGTTTTCTTTTAAAACAGGGTCTCATTAAGTTGCCCAGGTTGGCCTTAAACTCATATTTCTCCTGCCTCTGCTTTCCGACGAGCTGGAGTTCCAGCATACATCAGTAAGCCCAGCTTCAGTGGGACTCTAAAGGTATGTATTTCTAACAATACATTATTTATGGCAACTTTTAAAATCTATTTCTCAAATATTTTCTTCATGGACATCTTCAGTTCATTAACTTTCATTGAATATTTGAAGATCAAAGTTTAAGTCATGTTTTGTGTTATTTGGTAAATGGAAGGACCAGCTTCCCTTTTTGAAGGATTTGATCTTTATCAATATAATAGGCTATTTAAAGGAGTTCTCAGATTTTAATTTTAGACAACTTCTAACAGCATGATGCCCGGCTACCACCATGTTAAATTCTGTAGTCCAAATGATTTTCAGTATGAAAATTCATAATTCAGGTGTTATTTTCCTGCATCCCTTGTGAATCATATTCTATTGCTGAGTTAGGCTTTATCAGAGGCAGAAGATTTTCACGTGAAAGTCTGTGTCAAGTTGTGGAGACAGATTCAGACTGACATAGCATTTGTGAACCTGTATTACATACCATTCACCTGGTGTTTACCTGGTATGGACTAGTAGCTCCACTGGTTTCATGCTGGCCAAGGTCATGTGTACAAAGGGTTACAGAATGTGTAGAACAAACTCAGGCCTCCTGACTCATAGCCAGTATGTTCCATGCTTGTGATTGTTGAAAAGTAGCTTAATATATTGGAGAGAAATATTGTCCTCTAACCTGCTGTATTATCTGGAATGTTCATAGGCAAATATACCTAGGTTATAAGGGTAAGAATTTTAACTCCAGTCTGTAGAAGGTCTTCAACAGATCTGTAGTGAGCAGACATGAGTGATCTTCTTGGTCATCCTGCCCTACGGCAGTCAGTAGATGCACCCTCTCTTCTTGACATGTCTGTCTTTACATCTCACTTAAATGTCACCTCTTAGAGGCTGCCCCTATTGACCTCTTCTGTTACTCATGGACATCTCCTAATGTCACAGACATAATTTATAATTATTCATCTATTTACTTATTTTAGTTTTTCTCCTCCAGATTAAGGTTTGAAAGGCTGATAATTCCACTGGACTATACTCAACAACACCAAGCATGTTTCCTGGCATTTAACATGTTTATGATGGGACCACAGTTTGTATAGCTCACTGCCAGGTAGCTTGGACCACCAGTGGTACATGCATGACCATACCATTTGATTAATTTTATTAGTGGAAAGACTGATAAAAGTGATTCTATCTGCTTGTACTACTTGTACAAGCCAGTGGGAACATGTTAATAAATATTTGTTGACTTGAATTCTGTCTTAGAATAATGTTCTAACCAAGGTCAAAGATAAAAACCACAAACAACACTATTTCCTCCCCTTTTTCTTCTTTGTATGATTCCGAACAATTTAAGGCTTCATAGTTGGGAATCCCATTAATGTTAAATGAAACAGACTGAAAACACAGTGCTGCTGGTGCCATGTTTGCCATATTGTCTTTTAGCCTTTCCACGAGGACAATGGATTCCCCTTTATAAATGGCTTAGATTGTGTCTTCTGTCTTCTAACTTACTAGCCATCCATGCTACCTCGCAATCTTCCACTCCCAATGTCTGAGCCAGAATTGTGGGATTTGTAGTTTAGTTTAAAGACTGATTTTAGACTCAGGATGACCCCAGGCACCTCCACGTAGGGGAATTTGTAAACCTTGTTGAAGCTGAGCTATTTCTCATGTTCTATAGTGGGCAAAAGCTTCTCCCTCCTAGCATGGTGATGATATGTAAGAGCTAGTCAAGTACATGGTATATATACAAACGCATGAAAGGTGTTAGTATTATACATATTCAGGTGGAGATTCATTAATACCTGTTTATTCTCCCTCCTGACCTGGTTAGAACGGGTCATTTCCTTTGTTCCTAACTCTAATCCCCACTTTGTTTTCTTAATGTCATCATTGCAAGAAGTATTCTATTTCACCCAGTAGCCACATGACGGGCACTGCAAAGAGCCTGAATGTAGGGGCCAATTTTAATCCACACTATTCAAAGGCAAGTGAGCAACAATATCCCTTCATCTTCCATGCCATTAAGAGATTCACCAAAACTTCAAGGACTTTTTAAAGAGAGCCTGTCAAGGCTGTACTCTCAGTGTGTCAAATACCTTTCCCTGAGGTCAAAACTGATCATAAACATTGTACTTTAGTAGTCTAACATGGCCTTCTGAATTGTGATTAGAAGCTAAAACTTTGTAGTAAATCACATTTCTCAAAATCTGAGGTTGCCGAGGTGATTGCATATGAATTTATAGGCATCACAGCTGTAGTTTCTAGAGAAAATCTCCATGGTACCTCCTGGACCCTACAGTCCTCAAATCACTATGTTCTCTACACTCTGACTCTTCCTAAAATGAAGCAGAAACTAAATATTTTATCTGAATATCAAAGAAATCATGTACATTTCCACATTTCAAGCTTTCATCACAGTATTACTTTCTGAGTCTTCCAAAAAGACCTAATGCTCTCAGAACATCTAATGACCCAGGCAGCTAGCACCTTACTCCATGTGTAACACAGAGTTAGGCTGTCGATTATTAGGAATTAAAATAAAAATATTCAAAGATGCTACTTGCATCTCTCTTTTAAATGAACTCTCTAGCTTTGATCAGAACTAGAAATCAATTCAACCCTGTGCTACAGGGCATCACGGCCAAGGGGACACTAGACTAGGAGTCAGTATTGGATTCTTGTCACCAGGTTTGTCATGAACTTGTGTGGAGCCATAGAGACCCGCTTTTCTCAATACAGTAAGAGGGTTATAGTAGCACTTTAAAGGTTTCTTCTTTTAGCCCTCAAACCTCACCTTTATCACAAGTGTACAGATTTTGGAGGATTAATAGCAAATAAGTGGTCGTGATAAGCTCTACTCATCCTCAGAAGCAGTCTGCGTCCCCTTATTTATAATTTGTGCAGAAATCTGTGCAAACCCAAGTAGGTAAGCTGCACATCCTTTAAAAGGCTAAAAATTGGAAACTCTAAGCAAATAATTATACTTCAAGCTTAGTTTTATGAAAGGAATGTGCTAAAATATATAGCTTACAAATATTCTGTATGTGCTAGGCACTGTGAAAAGTCTAGAAGAAAGTCATGGTACTCTTCTTGATAGTACTCCCATTTTACAGAGAGAAAAACGTGAAACTTGAAGATCTGAAGTCTAAAGCCATGGCTAATAGGCAGCAGTAAAGTGGACATTCTAAACATCAGCAGCAGCTCCGTCCATCATGAGAATGCCTAGTTCCCAGTGCCACCCTAAAACTGCCTCTACTGACTGAGCAGGACCAAATGTTAGACTGAGTTTTAAGGCTGTCAGGGAAAAAGTAAAGTAAATCAAATAAAATTTAGGGACTACATAGTAATTGAGTTCAAAGATAGTTTGGTATTCATTTAAAATGAAAGTAAATGATTCTCTATTGGATATTAATTGAAAAATTCTATTTTTGTTCCAGCTGTGAAAGAAATCAACTGGTTAGCAAGCAGTCTTCATATTTTGCATGTATGTATTACCCATTTCAGGATTCTCTTAAGATGATAATATGGGAAGCCTGAATGGAGAGAGGCTGACAGTTTTAGTCTTGAGCTCAGTATGCTTATTAGCTGGAGGATTATATGAAACCTGGTTGCTGAATTAGAGGCAAATTTTGAAAACACTTCATGAATGCTTAATGATAACAGCCACTGTGTACTGAGGATCTACGATGGTTTTAGGCTTTCATATGGTTTAGGAAGCTGCCAGTTGATCCTACATAGTACACAGCCAAACTCTATTGGTCAGGTGGTGCTTAGTAAGGTACAGCAATTTGCCCAAAGCCTCTTAATGATAGAATCAGAGACAGAGTTCGGGTAAACAGGACTGCCTGGCTTCACTGTAGCCTTCCCAAGGCTTCACTCATTAAAATTATCACCTGTAACAGAGGATCAGTACATTTTGGTGGGGTGTCTGGGGTACACTACCACTTAAAGCTTTCCTATTTAATGGAAAATAAAGTAATTTAACAAATAATACATCGTTATTTCTACTCCAAAGTCTTTGGGCAAAATATTCTCCAGGAAGTGTGTCCTAATGCCCTATTTCAAGAAGAACAAAAATGCAGTCAAGCAGAGTAAGAAAACACAGTCTGTGGTTGGTCTGAACTTCTGTTCAGTAGATAATTTTGAAGAAGTGTTCACTTTCTCTGTACAACAAAGATAATGAGGAATCCAATCATATTGTATAGAGTATATTTATTTGGAGAGTACTTAGCGTTGATCTGGACTATTCTACCATGCAAGAACTTTGAAAGAAGGTGAAGGAAGCTGTCAGGCACAGATTGACTATTAGGGATGCACAATGAAAATTATTTAACTCATTTCTTTCTGGCTATTGTTTTGATATTTCAATTGGGTTAAACTATGGGTAGCCCTTTAGTATTTCTATTTTTGATACCAATTATTTGTAGAACCACAGGGAATGACTTCAAGCTACAGCTTATAAATTTTCAACACTCTGGAAATAACTGTTAATATGTTTTACCTGTGGACCTTTTAGGGAGAAGGAGAGGGGATGTCAGAAGTCCTTTTCAATCCTTCTTCCAACGGGTGTTGAGAATATTGTACATTTCACTGTTTTAATTAACTTGTAAATTGCATCACAGTGCATGCAGAAATGCAGAGGCAGATGCCTGTAGTGCCACCCTTGCTTTTATTACGTGCCTTTTTTTTTAAAGCTCACTGTGGAGTTTAAGATGTCCCTCCTAGGCATCTTAATGCCTGACTTGAAACAGTACTATAAAGCCACAGTGATAAAATCAGCTTGGTACTGGCAAAGAAATAGACCTGAGGATCAATGGAACAGATTAGAAGATGCAAGCACAACTACAAAGTCTCTCAGCCACCTGATATTTGAGAAAGGGGCTAAAAAACATGTTCACTGGAAGAAGGATAGCCTCTTTAATAGTGCTGGAAGAATTGGTTCTCCACATGCGGAACCCTGAAACTAGATCCATGCCTATCACCATGCACTAAATTAAAGTCTAAATGGATCAGGCACCTAAATATCACAACAGAAACACTGAATCTGCTGGAAGACAAAGTAGGTAGAAGTCTTGGAGACATAGGGGTAGGCAGAGAATTCATGAACAAAACACAAACTGCATGGGAAACACTTCAAAGAATCAACAATTGGGATCTCATATTATTGAAAAGTTTCTTCACTTCAAAAGAAATCACCAACAGAGTGAAAAGAAAACCCACAGAGTGGGAAAGAATTTTAGCCAGCAACCCCTCAGACAAAGGGCTTATACCCAGAACATATAAAGAATTGAAAAACATCAAGCCCCCCAAATTCAAAGACCCTCTCCAAAAATGGGCATCTGAGATGAACACACAGTTTTCAGATGAAGATATACAAATGACAAATAAATACATGAAGAAATGTTCACCATCACTGGTCATTTGAGAAATGCAAATTAAAACAACATTTAGATTTCACCTCATTCCAGAAAGAATAGCTGCCATCAAGAAATCAACTGATAACAAATGTTGGCGAGGCTGCAGGGAAAAAGGAACACTGCTCCACTGTTGGTGGGAAGGTAGACTGGTGCAACCATTATAGAAATCCGTATGGAGAATTCTCAGAAGACTAGGATTGGAAGTTCCATTTAACTTAGCTATTCCCCTCCTGGGTATTTTCCCAGAAGAACTGAAAAGGTCACATCATGGTGATATATATGCACCCATGTTCATAGCAGCACAATTTCTAATAGCTAAATCTTGGAAACAACCAAAATGCCCATCAACTGCTGAGTGGATGAAAAAGCTGTGGCATTTTTATATAATGGAATATTACTTGGCTATAAAAAGGATGATCCTGAGACCTTCATAGGTAAATGGAGACAACTTGAGACTGTCCTCATTAGTGAAATCAATAAGAAACAGATTTATAAATATCACATTGTGTCTCTAGTGTAAAAAGTAATAAGAACTATAATAGTAACAAAACCCCAAACATGCAATTGCTATTGTAAAAAAGAGGAAAAGAAAGTGCTCTAAGGCATATAACTGCATGTATGTGTGAGTGTGTAAAATAGATGACCATATTGCTGAATCTTTGTTGGATCATTGAGCAGAATTGTTTGCAGTCTCACTGTTTGAATGCCTACTATGTATCCTTTTTGTAACCTGAACATCTGTGTCCAAGATGACAATGTGTAATTTATCAACTAGAGATTTCTTAGTGCTTTTAATTTTTTTCCTTGTTTTTCCTTTGAAATTCTGTATTGTTGCTACCCTTTATTCTGTTTTGTTTCTTTTTTCTCTTAAAAAAAAAAGATGTCCCTCCTAAATGATCAGGTCAGCGAGACATGGCTACAAATGATGATGATGATGGTAGTAATACTTACTAATATTCATTGAGTGCTTCCTGTAGTCCAAGAATTGATTTATGTCCTTTAGATACATTATTTCACTTCAGCCTTACTGAAACCCTAGGAGACATAGCCTGTTAATCATAGTTCCATGGAGCCAGGTGAGACACCTCACAGGCAAGTTTCATTGTCTCGAAGGCCTGTGCTCTAATCCACTGCTAAAAACACTTCTGCTCATACAATATAGAATAAGCCAGGGCCTTAGGATTAAAAGGAGCCATGACAATGATAAAGGCACATGTCTGTAGGAGGAGGCCTTATTCTCAAAGAAGACCTCAGTGTTACAATACGCTCTTCTTTACCACGAGTCACAACAAGGTAAGCAAAACCTCTGAGAAATCTGAGAATGATATATGATGCATACTATATTTTGTTGTAAGGCAAATTCTTTACACCATGCAAATATCTTTGCTAACAATAATGTTTATCAAGATTATTTATTACAGGGCATTAAAATAAATCTTTTTTTCAATTACTTTCTAATGAAATAGACCAATTACCTTTAGAATGGTGACATACGGCTGCAATCTATTCCAGTGGGGATAAATCTTGCTTATATAAGGTTTCAAGGGCTCCCTCCTGAACTGCATTAATTACTGATGCAAACAAAGATAGAGGATGATTATCACTTTTATCGATAAATCCTCAACCTCAGTGCAATAGAGTTCTCTGGGTTAGCCAACATTAATCATCAGGTAATTTCCAACACTTCTGGTGCAGATCTATTATAAAAGGGCTGTTTTTGCAACCCAGCTGATTTTGGAGAATGTATATTAATGTGGGTAAATCCTGGGATAATGGAGGAAGAAGTCACAAAGGCTGTTGTGTACAATGAAGTGGAAAAAATAATGCTCTTAAGCAGCTGCTGAGCTACCTACTGGTTAAGAGAGGAAATAGAATTTCAGGAAATGTCCATGACTATTTCAGAAAACATCATCTTTGGGGCAGTGATGGAGAACCAAGCTTCTACCAGTGCCAGTGAAGCGGCTCTACCTCTCACAGTAACCTTTCCTCAATGGAGTTATTATATTACTAAGGATTGGAAGGAGTGATGGGAACAAGGCACCATGACTACAAGGGTCCCAGTTTCTGAGCAAAGGAAAATCTATGGACCATTGTGCCGAGACCACTTCCTTCTCCATTTTGTGCTCCCATAGATTTCAGAACAGTCTGGGGTTTTTCATGAAGCCATTCTCTTTTATTTCTTGATCTTGGGAGGACAAAAGAAGTACTGAATGCACACAATAGTTACCCACAGGGTATGTGTTCCAAGACTGCCTCCAAGCCACAGTGCAGAACCATATATGCAGACAGTTATAACATGTCTTATCCTTTACCTCTTTATGAGTAAGAGATTAATTTATAACAAAGTACATCAATTATAGCCAGATATTACAATAAGTGATAAGTTAAGATGGTCTCTCTTCGGAATCCTTTAGTGAACCACAGTAATATTTTTGGACTTTGGTTGACCACAGGTAACTGAAACTGCCAGTCAGGGGGCCACTGTATTCAGAACAGCTGGACACACTTTGATGATTGGAAAAACAGCTTTTTACTGTCTATGGAGCTAATAATTTAATATTCATAGGGAAAAGAGAAACTTTTTACCTAATCTTCTCAAACTGTACTTTACATTGAAAGAAAACTTCTATCAAGGGCAGAAGGTGATTTATGGTGAGAAATGCAGTGCATTCATTATCTTCCTTATTTTCCTCAGTGATGAGCAGTACCATGCAATCTTATTAATATTCTCCTGTTTTATATGTGTAGAAACCACGACAGGAAAAAAAGGGCTATATTTTATGGACTCCATTGATAAACAGCAGAGGCAGGAGTCCTCAGTATGAAACTCCACAGACTGTAGTCTACAGACATTTCCCGAGGCCACAATACATGGCTGAGTGTACCATGTGTGGAGAATATAGTGTATTGCTCAATAGAGTCTATTACATGGCTATTTTTGCATCCAAGGAAACTGAGGCCGAGAGGTTCCTCTTCCTATATTCACATAGCGGGGTAGATGCAGAAGTCAGGGTTGAGCCCAACCACTCTGGCTCTAAATCAATCACTCGGGCTCTAAGTGAGTGTTCACTATGTTGCCTTGTGAAGGAAAGACAAACCTATGAAATGACAAATGGCATGTCTAAGAAAGCATTTAGTATAAAAAATTAGAAATGAATTGGGGACATTAGCAACATTCTCTAAAGGTAAAGTAACGGACAAGGAGGGAGTTGCTGAAATGAGACGGAGGGATCTCGGGATCCTGCTGGCCAAGGGCATTATAGGATCTACTCTTTGAAGGACATTAAACAGGGTGGGAGGGGGTGGGACATAGGACCGTGCCTAGAGAGACTGTCTGATCGCAAGGCAGAGAAGTGTTGCGGCGGGTGACAGGCAAGACAAGAAGCAGTCAGACAGGTTACAGGGATCATGTAGATGCTGATACTATTCAGCTTTATGTCTTGGCACTACCATTTATTCAACTGGACAACACTGGATAAGTTATGTGAGTAGGGTAGAGCTAAGGGAGTTGGTTTCAGACACCGGAAGGTGTCTAGTACTCCTGGGAGAGATGTCTATATTAGTGAGCAGTGGTATTGGGGGCTGAGGCTCACTACCCTTGTAACCATTGTGATAGCCAAGGCCTCTGAAAAGAGGTAAGCATGCAGATATATCTAAAATACATCATGGTTTTCAGGATTCTTAAGTATTAGCCATCCCCAAGAGACTGTAGATGAATATAGCTACTTAGATACAAAACAAGATCAAACAGTGATAGAACTGCAACTGAGAAGAGTACAATTATTGTGAGATGACTAGAAATTGAGACAGGAAATCTTAACATCCACTATTGAAAGTGACAGAAAATACAGTTGACAGAAAGCCTAAGATTAATAATTAACCAAGGAGAAATATGGATGTACAATTTAATAACCTCCAAGATAATTAACAGTTGTTGATTATAAAGCAGAAAGCTTTCTTTTTCTTCTTCAAAGACTGGAAGGCCATTAATTATATTGTATTGCAGACATGCTAGTCAATGCCTTTTCTCAGAATCTGGTCCCCTGATGAATGAGCCATAGAAAGACTCCCTGGATGAAAATGCCTAGTGATGGACCAATAGAGTTCTTTCTCTGGGAAAAGAAAGCAAGACTAGCCAATTGCTATTGACAAATGTGGGCAGGAGTAGGATATCATTTTGTTTCACCAATAAGGGAAGCAGGCAAGAGTCACCTGCTGAGAAATGGATAATCTGCCTGCTTTCAGATGATGATGACAACCAATTCCTATTTATGAATTGAATGGGCCCAGCTAACTTTGGGCTTCATCTTATACTACTTCTTTATAACCAAGTGATCCAATATTAAACAGCTTCACTCAGACACTCGAGTGATTTGAAGACCATCTGTTAATGGATCATAATATTAGAGTAGAAAGTCTTTGACTCAGCTTTCTTAAATAGTTTCCTATGACGGCTCTTCTAATATACGATGCTTCTTGAACAAGCTCAACACTGGTGAGCTGCTCTAACTAATTCTGAGAGTTGCTATTCTAGACAATTTAAATTTATATTTTAAAGTTATTTTTATTAATATTTTATCATCATGTTTCATTTTACATATAAATCAACAAATTCCCAGGTTTGGCCATGCGGTGTCATGAGTGACACTGCTACCCTGAGTCACCACCTAGGACTCATCCCTACTGTAGCATCTACATAGAAGGTGTAGTAAAAGTCCACATTGCCATCTAAGTCTGAGAAGAGTTACACTGTACTGTGATAATCACAAAGACACATTCTTAGCAAAGCGCTAGAAGTTCCTAAGCTGAGATATATTTAAGGAGGAATATTTTCTGATATTTTCCAAGGTTTTCCACCATCCTGAAAGATATGCTCATTCTGATGGCTTTGAGAGTCCATCTGTTCAGGGCAGAGACCTATCATTTTGCATACAGACCTCAATGATTGCTTAAACAGATATACTCCCTAATTGTACCATTCTGCAAGTCCAGCACAATTAGGTTTATAAACAACAGCAATAGGAGACTTTAAGAAAGCCACATCACCTGGAATGACATCCAGTCATGATATTTTCCTATGCTATTGCTCCACTGTCCAGGAATCACACGGCAGTGACTAGGCACCCTGGATGAGTATCACTTTTGATTCAGGAATAATGCCCAGTGACTGGTCATGAGGAATTGATTGGGTGACTGACAGGTGATTATTAATAGGCCTGCAGAGAGATTCCTATCATCATCATGCTTTCCTTTGCCTTCTCGAGCCAAATCACCAAGATAGTCATTGTTTTACCTGCTACAATTCTTTCAAAGTCATTTTCTACATTGCAGCAGGAGTGATCTCTTTTAGATACAGTTTTGGTTACCCTGTATGATTACACACACTCACATTTGGCTTCAAATAACTTTGTGTATTTTTCTCACTGCTCTCGGGCTAACTGTAGAATTATCTTGACCTTGATAGTATTGTCTGTCTTCCAAGCCTGGCTTCTCTAAATTAGACTGTGCTCAGACAAGCTGCTCCCTGCCAGGGACCTTCTCCTCCAAAGCCTCAGCAGAAGCTTTCAGGCGAGCTTGGGATCCTCTTATTGCATACTTTCATAGCACCCTCTCTCTCCCTTCTTGGTCTCAGCACCTGTTGCAATTTTCCATGTACTTAAAGCATTAATTGATTGACTTGTTTCCCCACTAGAATATTAGCCATGTGAACACTGGATTTTTTTTTCTCTGTTGAAACTCTAGCACCTAGCTTAGCGACTGCAATGCTTGTGTGATGAAAGACAAACACAGAGAAGCTGGCTAGAGATTAAAGCTCAAGGGAATGTGAGAAAACCTGTCTACTTTTGCCTCTCTCTCAGTGCTTGGTAACCATGGAACAACTCCTGTTTCATTCCTTCTAGTAGTTGTGGAAGACATAACACTCCAACATAAAATTTCTCCAGAGTCTAGCCTTGCTTTCAGATTTGATAGTGTTGGCAGTCAAGGAACTCTGAACCATCTTTAAGGCAAAGGATTATTGGGAACGTGACTCTACATTGGCATATTTTCTTTTAAAAAATTAGTAGGCAAAGAATATAAAAAACCATCTACTCTGAGTTTGGACATATTTGTGATTCAGAGAGGGACTGAATAATTAGGAGAGATAGAAGAAAGAAGACAGATGGTTTCCTCACCAAAAGGGGACAGAAGTCAGGCAGGATGGTGCACACCTGTAATTCCAGCACTTGTGAGGCTTAGGTAGGAGGACTGCCACGAGTTTGAGATCAGCTTTAGCTACACAGTGAGCCCTGTCTCAAAAAACAAAACCAAATAAAACAAAACAAAAAAAAAAACAAGAAAGAAAAGGATAGGTTGATAGTTTGTTCCCTAAGGGCCCAGAATCAGAGATTCATATTGGAAGGGAGAGATTCCAATTTGTTAGAATTTGGAACATTCCACAAGTGAAACAGTCTTCTTGGTGATATGGTAAGGGCTACAGGTAAGATGTTTGTAAAATCTGAGAGGCCAGTTATCAGGGAAGTCATAAGAGTAATACAGAACAGGATGAAGTGTCCGACGCAATGACCTCCCAGCTACCTTCTCTGGAGATGCTACACTTGGTGTAAAGTACATGTTGCGTTTTCAGCTTGGAAATAGATAGTAAAACGTAGTAATGATAAGGGAGTCTGAACAGCCAGGGGAGAATTTATTGTGGTGAATACTGAGCCTGGAGCCCAGGGAACAGAATACAGCCCAGAGCTGTGGCTGTATAGATTTTATGACAACACTGTCATCAGGGCTTTGATTATAGTTGTGACAAGACAAAAATTATTAATGTGTGAGTGTCCACAGCTTTCCTTCCTCCCTGTGTCTGCCACAAATAAACTTGGTCTTACTTGCTCAGATTCTTTCTCCTTACTTCCAAGAGTTTGTCTGCTGCTATTGTTTTGATTTTTTTTTTCTCCTATTTTTTTCCCTCCAGAATGTTCAGGATTGGGAGACAAACATGGGTGAAAAGGGTGAAGACGTAGATTTTATCTAATAAAAACTGGACAGAGTAGTGTAACAAAGAACTGACTGTCCAATGGCCTTCAGGGTTGGCAGAATGGATTTGGGACTAGAGGCATCATTGAGAAGCTGGCAGGAAAAGATGGCAGTGATTACCTGTGATGCCCGAGACCAGGAGATGGTTCTCATGACGTTCTTTGAGGTATGTGAGTTAAGACTGGAATCCTTCTCAGTGAGGTCCTTACTAATGGGATTCCTCTTTAGAAATAAACTATAACCCACTGTAGTATACTAAGGACTACATAGTTCTTTAGTAAATAATAAGTATTTCCCAGACCAGTCACTCCTGTTTTTCTACAGTCCAGTGTGGGAGAAAGAGAAAGGATGATGATCAAAGTGACAGGATTTGTTTTCCTCTGCTAACCACCTTCTTCCTGTCTCACTAGGAAAAGACAACAACCGGAAAAGGACCTCCTTGTCCTCTCCCCTTTCACAGTGCATGGATGGACCCTTCAATTACAGTCCAAATCTTCCGTCCCCAGTGGAACAGGTCATTGTGCTGTTCTCTCTCCTTTGCCCTCCATTTTCCTTTCTCTCTCTCGTCTTTTGCATCAGCATACAGACTTGCTCCATTCATTTGTTGGTCCCCAACCCCCCTTCAGCTACCAGCTAATTTCTATCTTTTTGAGTCAAACCCCTTTTAATATTGAATTAGTTCTGTGCTCTCCGTTTCCATCATGAGAATAAGCATAATGGTCCAGTTTTGGTCTCATGAGGTGGTCTCTGTGCTGTACTGGCCGTTCACTGTTCATCCTCCCCGTTCCTTGGTGATGAACACACTTGGCTTCTGGGATATCTTTCTCTTTCAGTTCTTTCAGTAGTTCTTTCTTAGGTTTGTGGACCAGTCCTTGCTCAATTCCCTGCCCTTGATCAATATTCGCTTTCCATGTGATCTTAACCAGTGGGAACTGTGACTTGGTTACCACCTCTATATAGATGGCTTCTGTATTGACGTCTTCTGCACTGAACTCCAGACTTATACGTGTAATTGCCTATTTAATTTTGCTATCTTGACAGCCAATTAACGTTGTAACTAAACTGCTGACTTCCGTGTCCACCCCACAGCCTTTCTTCTCTCTGGTCAGTGCATTCTCAATTTCCATTTGCTCAGGCCACAGTCATGAAGGGCACCAATATGTCAGGAAATTCTTTTGTCTCTGCTTCCAGTATGGATTCAGAATCCAAGCACTTCTTAAAATGTCCATTGCTACCACCATTGTGTCTTCCCCAGAGTTTTTAAGAGCCTCTTTAATTGGTGCCCTTACTTTCTTCCCTGCTCTTTTCCCCTGACAGAAGTCAAATTTCTATGGAGGCGGCTCATGTGAACCATCATGATGCTTGGACCACAGGCCTTACACACAAAATCTACCTTGATTGCATGAGAAAATAAGCCTTTCTGTGGGAGACTGCCAGGCTGCAGGTCTTGGGAATACAGTCTTTTTGTCTAGTACCCTTTGGTTCTTAGCACCCCCCCATTTCACTGCGCTGCTCAGATCCCACTGGTGGTAGCCATGTCCGACAGGTAAGAGCTCCATCCTTCAAACCATGCAGGATGCTTTACAGACTCCAGCCCTGGGCTGCCTCTCTATGCTTCTCTCTGAGTATTCTTTCTCTTGCTCCCTCTGTTCCCGCTGTGTATGTGACCTTGCTATTCCCCGAACACACAAAGCCTGCCTCCACCTTGGGCCTTCATGCTGTTGCTGCTGCTTTGAACACATTTTCCAAGCTACAGACTTTGTCCTCTCTTGCTTCCATTTTCCTGCTCTAAGTCCAGCTGGTTCGAAAGGTCTTTATCTACTACCCACTTAGAGCAGTATGTTCCCTCGGTGCTCAACATCCTGCTTTTTATTTATCCCTTTTATTTATAAATGGTACCAGTTCACCAATTTAATTCTTTTCATGATTCTGGTTGCAACTGAATTGGACTGAAGAGAAAGAGGCATGTTTGAACAAAGTCATCACCTTTGCAGGACATATAGGTATCTGTGTGCGTATGTGTACACACACGATCAGGCTTTGGGGATACAGTCTGAGAAATACCCTGTTAGACAATTGTTTGTGTGAATGTCAGAGAGTACACTCACACAAACCCAGATGGTCTTACCTAGTTCACCTCTAAGCTGTACAGTATGGTCATGTGGCACATGTGTAATATGTCTGAGCACCATATATGAGTCCATGTGTTTTGGTGCAACAAATATGCTCTGTTGAGGCTGCTGCAGGCATAATATGACATTGTATTTTACAGTAAGCTTTTTCAATAAGAAGTTCATTTTAGAATAATCATATAAAGTATAGTAATGCGTACACTCACAGCAAAACTGTTTCATTATCGGGCAGTACTTTATGATATGCTATATATAACTGTATGCAGTACACTTTTTTTTTTTTATCAGTACCAGGGATCGAACTCATGACCACGTGCTTGCAAGGCAGGTGCTTAAGTTCCACTGAGCTAAATCCCCAGCCCTGCAGTACACTCTTCTATGGTGGGCATACAGGTTTACAGCAGCCTCCCTGCAAACACGCAGGTAACACAGTATGCTAGCATGGCCACACATCAGCGGGACACACAGATTTCAGTTCCATTATAATCTTATGGGACCCTTTAGTATGTGGCCCACTGTGGACCAAAATGTCACTTTGGATTACATGGTTGTGTGCTTATCTTTATTTTTTCATCCTTCTCTGCTTCTCTGGGGAACACAATCTAATGGGGAAGATACCTATTACTCGAAAGTCTTAATCGTCAATGCAAAATCAAGACCACGCAAATAACAACTCAGGAAAAGTAAATGGAATTAAATCCAAATTATGCAGGTATGCCAGAGTTGTGCAAGTCAAAGAAAGTTTCCTGAAAGAAATGGTTCCTGACTGTGAAATCAAGAGTAGTGGGTGAGGGAAGGGCAGAAGAGAGCCTTACAGGTAGAAGAAAGAGCTTGTGCAGAGACCTTTGGCCCCTTACCTTTTCATCTTTAAATCCTTATACTCCTTGGAGACAGATACAATTATCCCTAATTTACAGATGAGAAAACCAAAGCATCTTCAGTGAAATATCTTGTCCAGAGTCACAGAGTAGGGTGGGAGGGCCTAACAAATCACGGTCTACACAGTCTACTGCAGTATTCTGTCATCTCCAGGAGAACTAGAGGACCACTCACACTGAGCTGTTTCTGAGTTAACAGCTCTATTGGATTCACTTTGAAAGCTGTGTTCTTTGCAGTTCATCTACTTATTCCTTTGAGGTAGTACACATGTATGCTAGGCAGTGTGCTTCCAGTTGGGAGTTTAGACATGCACTTAGACCACAGAGGAGAGGAAGACAGACATGTCAGTGCAGAGTCAGCAGCTTTGCAAAAGGAATGATGTCAATGTCCTAGAGGAAATGACTCCTAAGTGCATTTTTTAAATTTTAAAAATAAAACAAAAAAATGATGATACAAAATTTCAAAACAAAATAATAGGTGATTAACAATGGTTGTATATTGGGTATTGTTATCTTCAAAGTAGTTGCTCAGATTATAAGATATAGGGATGAAAAATTGATTAAACAATGAAAGTAAAAACTGTTCTTTTCAATGAACTAATAGAGAGTAGTATAATTATTGTGTGTGTGTATATATATATATATATATATTTTTTTTCTTTCTTTCTTTTCTCCTTTCCCCAGTCCCAGTTATTCTTTCCTTTTGAGCAGTTTTTTTCCCCTTTCACAGTATCTTTTGTACATTTTGGATCTTACTCTTTCAGTTTTTGCATTAGGGAGATAATGATGTTGACACATACAAGTCTGATTTATTTCACTTATGAGTATGGTCTCTAGTTGCATCCATTTATCTAATATAAGCCTCAAGTTTATCCTCCTTTATAGCTGAGTAGCAGTCCACTGTATAAAAATATCATGTTTTTTATTCATTCTGTGGCTGATGGGCATTTGGGTTCTTTCCAAGATTTAGCTACAAATTGTGCTGCTATAAACATGGGTGCACATATATCAGTATGGCATGACATTTTCAATCTTTTCTGGGAAAATACCCAAAAGGGAAATAGCTGGATTGAATGGGATTTCCGATTCTAGTTTTTTGAGGAATCTCCACACTGATTTTCACAGTGGTTGCACCAGTCTACACTCCAACAATGGAGATGAGTTCCTTTTCCCCACAGCCCTGCCAGTGTTTGTTGTTGGATGATTTTTTGATGATTGCCATTCTTTCTAGGGTGAGATCGCTTATTGTTTTCTCTAATGACCAGTGATGTTGAACATTTTTTAATATATTTATTTGCCACTTGTATCTCTTGATCTGAGAAGTGCATATTCATCTCAGATGTCCATTTTTGGATCGTGTCTTTGAATTTGAGGGACCTAATTTTTTTCAGTTCTTTATATGTTCTAGATAGAAATCCTTGTCTGAGAGACAATTGGCTAAAATTTTTTTCCATTTTGTTTGAGTTGCCTTTTCACTCTGGGGTAATTTCTTTTTGTGTGCAAAAACTTTTTAATGAGGTGAGATCCCAGTTGCTGATGTTTTGAAGTACTTCTTGTGCAGTTTGGGTTTTGTTCATGAACTCTCTGTCTACCCCTATGTCTTCAAAATTTTTACCTACTTTGTCTTTTAGTGTTTCTGTTTTAATATTTGGATCTTTGATCCATTTTGACATTACTTTAGTGCATGGTGTCTAGCTTTAGTCTTCAGTATATAGAGAGCCAGTATTTCCAGCACTATTTATTAAAGAGGCTCCCTTTCCTCCAGTGAACATATTTGGCCCCTTTGTCAAAGGCTGAGTATGTCTGTATCTTCTAATCTGTTCCACTGATCCCCATGGATGGTTTTTTTCTTTGTTTTATTTTGTTTTGTTTTGATTTGGTGCTGGTACCATGCTAGTTAAGCTGCAATTTGAAAGATATTTTTCAGTGGTAGCTGCGATTTATCTTAAGCAGAAACAGAAATTTCTCTAATGGAGGAATAAGCTTATACTTACAGTTTCCCAAAATAGGATGTACGAGACATTATCCAAGGAATCACCAGGAGGAATTTCAAGACTGGTCAGAAGGCAGAGTGGGAAACATAAGCCACAGCCTTCACTGTGGCAACTGCAGTGGGGTGTCCAACTTACGGGAGGGAGTAAACAGGTGTGGGGTGTAGGACCGGGGATGGTAGTTGGAGTAACTTCAGTGGGTAAGGTGTAGGAGCTTGGTACCTCTTGTCTACTGCCTGGTCTCTTGGTAATGGAGGTAGCTGGGGATATGTGCCCTGGGATGGATATGGAAAAGGTACTTGGAGGTAGGCAGCAGTTTGCTTTTTCTAGAAATTCACTGATCTTGTGAGGGTGACTCCTCCAGTGTCGGCCATGCTCTGTAACATCAAAGCAGCAGTATACAGAAAATAAAGGCATCATATGTTCAGATGTGGGGAATTTATTCAGAAGAGGTGGAACCAGACACTGCAAGGAAGATCACTCCAAGTACAGAGCCACTGAGGCATGAATGATCCTAGCTGTTTCAGAGAAAGAGGAAGATGTAGGTAACTGCAGAGAAATATGCATGAGGTCAGGTGAGAGCTGGAGTTAAAATCTGTATTCCTCATCAAGATGATTATCTCCAAGCAGTGATGGACATCAAAGGCTGCATGATTAAATGCAAAAAGCATGTGTCTCTTTGAGGTATGTCATGTAAAGTGACCTATTTCAAACCTGCCCAGCTTTCCTTGCATTATTTGAACTGAAGCTCCTTTGAACTGTTTATTTGGTTCCCATCTGACACCCAGGTAAGTGCTTTAGATGTCTCCCTATTTAAAATATTCCATATATTAATTTCACACATGAGAAAAGATATCATATGAAATCTTACTATGTAATTAGTCCAACCACGAAAATATTTTCAGAAACAAAGACGATTCATGTTGTTTCCTAATTAAATGTTGGAAGGTTTAATTAAAAAGCGTAAGTTGGAGAAAGCCCTCGTAGGAGGAACTGGGCACAGCTCCATCCATATAGGCACACACAATTTTCCCACCCCACCTCCAAAGAGGAAAGAGATGCATACATGATATAAACTGTCCCTAGTAAGGGAAACGGGGCTGTGTTATGTTCCTGCCTGCATAATAGCTGCAAGACCACAGTGAGCTGCTTAATGGTAGAGAGCAGACTTGTAAGAAAACAATCATTCTACTGATTCTGTGCAGGAGACCCCAAGTACGCACTGGTGGCACAGACCGAGGGCAACGGTGGGCACTGTGCTGCTATGTACGAAGACTATGCTCACCATCCCTCGGGTAAGTACGCCGTATGATCCCCATTCTTCACATATGAAAACTGGAGGCATTCGAGGCAGAGCTAGCACACTGCTTGTCCTAATTCACAGCTACGTCTCCATCACATTTAGGTTCCCTCTGGACACCAGAGAATAGGTAATCCTGGAACTGAAAATGTGCTTCCCAGTTTCAGGTGTTTCTGAGCTGTGAGATTTGTAGCCTCAGTGCCTGCTTTGTTCAATGGTAAAACATCACCTTGGAAGGTAGTTGTGAGGTCTGAGTAAAATAATACAAGTGAGCCTGGTGAGAGTAAGCATGGTTGGTGCATCAGTTACCATGTATTCCATGAACCACATCGAAGGCTAGGGGGTTCCAGCAGGACTTTAAATCAGGCTGTGTCGGAGCGTGTGGGGCAACTCGGAGGCCAGCCGTGAGTGAGTGGAATTAAAGTACTAAGGCTGTCTCGCAAGTTTCCAAGTTAACCTAATTTCTCCAATATGTATTTTTTTTTATTACAGACATTACTGTCTCATATACAGTGTTGTCAGTGGCTCTACTTAAAGCTATTGAAATGCATTTAAAATTTGGTTTAAAAGCTCCTCATTTTGGCTACATAGCAGGCACTGTAGGATCTGCCCCATGTGTCTTGTCTTTTACTATTCTTTCTTTGTGAATAATGCCTGGCAGAGTCGCCACCCTTCTGCTTCTCAGACAAGTCGTCATTCTGTGCCAGGTGCCATGCTGGCTACTGATATGCAAATTTTATCACTTAATCCTCTGAGGTGGGTAATTGGGTCATCTGTGCTTTACAGTTGTGGAGACAGAGGCCCAGAAGGGTAAAGTAACCAACTGAAGAAAATATAGTTAATAAGTGATAAAGCTGTAGTTCAAACCCAAGTCCTTTTGCTTCATCATATAAACACTTAAACTTGACACAGTGGAGCATCCACAAGTCTGACCTTGCCTGGCATCTTGTGGCCACTCCCAGGAAAGGTTTGTTGAATGAAAAAGAGATTGATGGAGTGGCTATACAGATTAGTTGCTTAGATTGGGGAAAAGCCAGCAGGATGAGTGAGCCAAGTCTGGCTCATGAAGGAGACAGTCTGATAGGCCTAAATGTTCAAGTGTGATGAGTGCCTCTCCATTTGTCCTCCCTGAATATGAAGCTTGACTTCAGCAACAAAGTACCCTTTGCTGATGAGCTCGGACCAACCTTAATGGCTCCAGTCTCCCGTCCTCTTCACACTGTAGGGACAGTCAACTTACAGTGACTACATTGGGTTGAACCTTCATTATACATCTTATGTACTCCTACTCCTCCCTTACCACTTCTTAGGGCCGGCAGGTCATACATGTGTGCCTGGACACCTCAGAGAGATGATGACATTCTCACACGCAGCTTCACGACTGCAGGGCGTGAGTGGTTATGTGTCAAATGTCAAGGTCCACAGCTCATGAGCCCTTTCCAAAGCCTCTCAATGATGAACTTTTAAGAAACACAGCCTCTTCTTCTCCAGTAACCAACAGGATTCAGCCCCACGATTTATGGATATATACATATGTATTGTATATAAGTGCATAAAAATACACACATTTATCTCCATCTACAAATGTGCACATGTGTGATAGTCTGACATCAGTGACCCAAGATCAACTTAGACAAGTGGTAAAGGAAAAAAAAATGATCTGTTGAAAGGATGCCCACTTTTCATCAAAGGCTGCAGATCTAAATGGCTTGTTTTGAAAACACCAAGATATGTGTCAAGTAAGTGCTCCTTGATATGGTGAGTGAAAACAAGTATGAAAGTCCTCTAAAATCACACTGGATTAATACATACAATCAAGTCTTATTATTCACAATAGTTATAAAGTCACAGTGATTGCTTGAATAGGAAATACTGAACCATTTATTTTACGGGAAGTGCAAGATTAGGGTCCTGCAAAGCTCTGGTCACATTTTTGCAGTTTTGTTTTATTCATGTCCCTGTTTAAGGATACCTTTAAAAATGTATGTATATTGTTAGTTCATTAACATTGGTCTCATGGCCAATAGCACTGTGTCTCATGTCTGCTGAAGTTTCATTTTCTCATAAAGTTATGTGTTAGCATTCTTCTGCTTAGAAACACTAGACAGCACTTCAGAACCAGGACTAAGGGCCATGGCTGACAGCAAAATCACAGAAAAAACACAGAAGCACAAGAAAAGATGGCAGTGAATGGACTAGGCAAAGGGATGCACAGTTATGATATAGGACAACTGAAAGTGTGGGCGTTGGGCAACTTATATGTCCTGTTGCTGTGCAATTGAAAAACTGTCTACACACAGTGAATATTGATGATGCAGTCACAGATACACTAAGCAAAAAGCACATAGAATCGTGAATCATGAAGGTTACCTCTAAATATTAATTAGAAACTCTGCCTTTGAGATGGCTTTTATATATGCTGGGGTGAACAGGTAACTGGGGCATTCATTTGGCATGAGTGGGGCCTGTGATCTGGTCTTCTATGAGCAGCACAATTATTCAGCTCTTTGAGGTGATGAAGTAGCTGATTGGCATTTTGAAGGGATTAGGAGTAAGCAGCTTAAAGTTGGAACTAATATGCAAAACACTCTAGTTGAATAAATATCAGAAGTTATCTAAAGTAACCAAGAGAAAGTGGGAATTTGGGGGAACTCTCTTCTCAGTTACAATGGTCCCCTTCACCTATTTAGTCACCCCTAGGACTAGCAGTGGGTCCCTCTCAGCTGAGCCTATATTTATATATGAATGTAGTCACAATGTACCCAGTACCTACTGTAGGAGCAATGCTGTTGAAAGGATGGAACCAAGTTCCTCGTGAGCTAACGGTCACACATGAGAGTTGGTTGACGAGAATGCAAGACGGCTATCTAGGTACCCATCACTGGAGTGTTAAGAGGGGAAGTAGTGAGGTAAAAGGCAGCAACTGAGTAGAAAATTGGCCTTTTCTAGAAAAGGAAATGGGAAATGCTTTTCTCAAGAAAGAGCTTAAAGATGGACATGCCAATCCTGAGGTGGACCACAGGCAGGGACATGAGAACTTTGTGTGCAGTGCAGACACGGGCTGGTTCTGCCTGTGGACTAAAGGGGGAGAGGAGGGAAAATGTGCAGGACCCAAGACTGTGCCTCTAAGTGCCTGAAGAAGCTGGGTGCTGGTCCTCGGATTCTATAAGAAGCATTGATGTATTTTTCTCTTTCATCTTAATCCAGATCGCTGTATTGTCTACTATTCACAACAAATGACCTTTGCCTAAGAGTCAAGTTGATTGGTGTAGTTAGTAAACTAAGGATAGTACCTTGGTTGAGAAAATTAACACATACACAAGGGGCTGTAATCCGTATCTCTCACTGCCACTTGGCTTTGAGACACCCACAGGGGCACTTGCATGGCTGTTCCATTGGCTGACATGGGATAGTCCCATTGGGTGATACAAGATGTCAGATGGGACAGTCATCCATGTACCACTGGTGGTTCAAGTTGGTGGGAGTTTGCTAACTTACTTTTGTCTATTATTCCTCATATTTACTAAGACTATCTTATCTATTATCTCTCCAATGACACTCCCATACCAACTTCTCACCTTAAATGTTTTGCAGATCTGTTAAGTTAGCAGTTGGGCCCTCCCCTTGAAAAACTGCCTGGACTATCAGAACACCACATCTCTACGGAGAGATGCATTTATGATGGATTTTGCTTTTGGAAGTTTCAGGAAGTCATTAAAATATAAAACCCGACTTTTTTTTTTTAACCGCATGTACTGGATTAAAGCTCCCAGGGATCCCTCATAAAGCAAAGCCAGGTCAGGTCCTGAGGAGAACCTTTCTCCTGGAAATCACAGCAAGAAGTAAAGTACAGCAATTACCACTCCTCACAGAGAGTCATCCTCAGGCAAAATACAATGGATTAAAAAGTACTTATGTTCATGCTGACAGCTGCCAAAGCTGCTTGCATCTAAACATTTCCCCCCACTTTCATCTTGCTTATCTCTGCCTGTTCTGCAAGATATTGTGAGATAGGTTTGCAGGGATTTAATGTTACCTTGGCAGGAAGCTATGGATTCTGCCTCTGCGGTGACCCAGTGGACACATGGCGTTTTCTAAATTAGGAAGTTTTAGAAACTGTTTGGGGCAAAGCACCTCCAAATCTTTCTCTGGGTTTGGAAACTGGAAGTATTTTTAAAGTATCTGGCATAATATAGTTATGTTGCCCCAGGTTAAAAGAAATAATTTGTTTTCTCAGACAGGTATATTTTGGCTTGTTTTTCTAAGGTCCTGGAATTGACCCTGGCATCCGCGCTGACTACATATTGAGCATCTACTCTCTATCAAGCCAGGGTCCAGGTACAATATCTGTACTCTGTTGAGAAATTTCAAACCTTGTTTTGATTTTTGTCTGCCACTACTGTTGCAGCCAGCCAGGTGCCCAGGAATGGGGTGGGCAGAGACCACTTGAAGTCCCACAGATCCTCCGATACTTCACCCAAACCCCAAGGTATGGATGTGGCTGGTTCACTTTGGTGCTCACTTTGAAAGCGCTCTGAAATTTTAGGCTCTTCCTACTGTTTTTTTCACTAGATGAATATGCCTCTGCATATTGTCCTTGAAGGGAATCAGAATATGCCATCCCCAAATATGGCCCTGTGGCACGAGGATTAGTCTAAGCTAAAGGCAACAAGCCAGCAGACAACTCTCTGCCCTCTTCCTACTTAAAAAGAGGAAAAATTTTCCTCTTGTGGGGGGATTTACCTTTCCCTCTCTCAGAAGACTCTATTGCGGTACCTAACATTTTGGTCTCTCTGGGTTGGACTGAGTGAAGTGAAATTATCTTGGACTTGCTACAAACTTACAATATAGTCAAAGTAACTTGTGATTGATTGAAGAAAAAGATATATATGTATTTTGTTATTGTCACATTAAAAAAGAGAGAGAAGTTGGTTACAGGGCACACCTACTTGTGTGGCCTAGATTCTTATTAGCCCTTAGCACCAAGAGGAACATATACAACAACCGTTACTACAGCCTCTTCTATTGGTTATCTTCTTTGGCTTCCCTATACATTTATCATTTCATAATTTACTGCTCCTAGAAGCTCAAAACTCCTTTCCTTGGTCTTATTGAATCTCTACAAATTTATTATTCTTTATAAAAAATAGTACAAAAACCTCTGGGTCTCTTTCTTTGGGATTATCACTTCATTTCTGTAGCCCCCTCTTTACATATGTATAAGAAGTAAACCTATTTATTTTGTTAAAATGTCTTCCATCTGATTAATTTTCAGGACCCTAGGGTACACTTAGGATAGAAAAAACAGTTTCTGACATTCTGTATTGAGGGGCATCCTGGAACCAGTACCTGCTAACAATATGACAACTTTCTCTTCTCTAAAATATTGACATTCCCATTTTCTCGCATCTGCCCACTTCACAATAAGGAATAGATGTATTTGAAAAAGAATGGTTTATCCTGAAAATTCATACAAATTTGAGAATACATGTGTTTTTCTATATGTATCCAACTACTCAAATCAAGTGGTACTCCAGAAGATGTGTCCTGATTATATTCTGAAACTAATTTTATACTTTGCAGTCTTCCTCATAAAGCAAAAGGGGGCTCCAATTTATACTAAGATTTTTACCTCAATGAAAACCACCAGTAAAGAACGCAAAATTGATTTCCAAAAAGCCCTCAGAGATTACCTACCCATATCAAAAATTTAGTCACACATACCATCTGTCAATTACTTATTTTTAAAAAATACTTATTTTTAAAAATTACTTATGTTTAAAAAATACTTATTTTTTTAAAAAAATCAATTACTTATTTTTAAAAAATACTTATCTTAAATTTTAAAAGGCAACTTTGTTTTGTTACCACAGGTAGTAAATCAGCATTCCTTGTCACAAAGGAATAACCAGAGGAATAAATATAAAAATACAGCAATAACTTGTCTGGAAGCTGTCATGTATAAACAAGCTGTGAATTCAAGGTTTGCTCTCTTTTAGAAAAGGTAATGACAAGTAACCCCCAAAATACCACCATGACTTTATCCTTAGCTTAGGATAATAGAGTTCAAAAGGGAAGCTCTCCTTTACTCTTATTTCATATATCACCAAATTATCTCCAATTATAGCATTCTACACTTTGGGAAACTGATATAGTCCTATCAGTTCAGTTGTTATTAAAAAAATAAAATGCAGAGAAATTAACAGGAGACATAAAACTTAGCTTTTAGTCCCATAAGTGATTTTCAATCACACAAAAATTCTCATTTGGGACAATTGTACTTAAAGGCTATGTTCAGTCTCCCTGTTATGACTGGTTATTGATGTTGATTCGATCAACATCATTAATGGCTTATATGATACTCTAGCGAAGATTTTTCTCACATTATTTCTAAAAGGAGAGAAATAATTCATTGTCTGTTGTAAAAGATAAATACAGGCTTGTTTTCAAGAACAAGAGACAAATATTCATTCAGCTGTGTTTCTTTCTATCCTTTCTTGGTGTTCATTTTGTTTTTTTCCTGCATTTGATCCTGGGAACCTGCCACCCACATTCACCATGAAACTCTTCTTCTTAAAAGAGAAAAGACTTGGTCTGGTAATAAGATCTCATAGT
Source organism: Hydrochoerus hydrochaeris (assembly GCA_004027455.1). NCBI lineage: Eukaryota > Metazoa > Chordata > Mammalia > Rodentia > Hydrochaeridae > Hydrochoerus > Hydrochoerus hydrochaeris. The sequence goes on from PVLA01003758.1 coordinate 198,458, forward strand.
ACACCCAATGTATGAAACATAATTACATTCAAGCAGTCTATACTGACAGCAGTAATTATACTAAGTAGTAATTATACTAAGAGTATGCCAGTCTAAATAATTGTATTGATCGTGTTAGGCATGAAGCCAGTTAATGTGCCATGGCATGCTGTCTGGCACACTTCTGTTTTCACCTCTACATGTTTGCAGAACGTAATGACTCTATTCATCATGGGTGATTGGTACAGGTAATAATGCATCTTAATTTTTGTTTCATCTCCTTCCTCTCCTCTGCCTCCCCCTTCCTCCATCTCTTGCTCCCTTTCTCTTTTGCTAAGGATCTCTCTCCCATAATATACTTTAAAATGGTATCTACTGTGGTTTCAATGCATCCCATGCATCAGAAACTCAATGTTCAAATGCAGGTCAGTGATACTTGGAGGTAATTAGGATTAAATTCATAAGATCTGGCTCTATGTTAGCACGAATGGCCTACGAGAAGAGGAAGAGAGATCTGAGCTAGCATACTTTCTGTGTCCCACCAGTTAATGCCCTCTGTCACATTATAATGCAACAAGAAGGCCCTCACCAGATGCTGTGAGGATGCTGGCAGCATGCTCGACTTCTCGGCCTCCAGTACCAGGGGCCAGATCAACTGCTATTTACAAATCACTCAGGCACTGGAATGTTGTTACGGTGACAAAAAGCAGTCTAGGACAGTCTCATAGCTTATAGGAAAGAATAAATGGGAAGACTAATGGAAAAAAATATTAACTTGTACTTAAAAAGTCTGACTTTTCATCAAAAGATCCTAAATTTAGAGCTTAAATTTATGTGTTTGCTTTAATTTACAAATAAACTTTTTGATATATATATATCTGTGATTGAATAGTATCTTGATTAAAATGATAATACATATCACTTCTGGTCACCTTTCTTTCTATTCAAGAATTGGGGTATTCTGTGCAAACGAGGGAAGAAATGAAAGAAGAACAGAGGCAATAAGACAGCAAAATTCATGGCTTTTAGATTTTGAAAAGACTGGGCCAATGTATAAACAATAGGCCAGATGTCACAATAACATGCCACCAGACTGAATCCAGACAAAGGAAAAAGGGTTGAGAAAGAGGAAGAAGCTTAGAAGATAAGGAGTTTCTGAGAATGGGCCCCAGACCCAACTATTTCCTTCTCCCAAAAAGGTCCCAAGGCAGGGAGAGGCTTACGATTGACACCTCCAGGTAAGAATGGGAGCCCGACCAGAGCAGGAATGAGTATCCTGTACTTATTCCTGGTAAATGGCAGGCAAGTGTCAAGATCCCAGGAAGAAATGGTTTCCCGAGGGCTTTCCAGTTTGCCTTTGCGTGTGGCACCTGAAACAGCAGCAAAATGTTTCCCTATTTCAAAGCAGAGCAGGAATTGAAACAGAGCAGGGCAGAGTGGATATCCGCTTGGAAAGGATTATGATGATGGGGAAATATGCTCCTTTCACAAGAGACTAAAGATCAGGAGAGATACATGCACCTTCTCAGAAGGCAGTAAAGGTGGAGAATCATAAAGAGTCAACTTTCAAAATCCAAAAGGCTTAGGGTGATGCTATTACTCTCGGAAGTACTGAGATACACGACCAGAGAGAAGACAGTGATATTCTGCATTAGGTGAAAATAAGCTGATGCTATCTAGACGGGTGAAGACTCTACTTTTTATTCCTTTTCTGAGGATTGAATCCTGGACTCTTACACTCAACTATGTCCTTAGCCTTTTCCATTTTTTATTGTGAGATAGAATCTTGCCAAATTGTCTAGGCAGGGCTTGGACTAGCAATTTTCCTGACTCAGCCTTTTCAGAATGCTGGGATCCCATGTGTACACTATTGCAGCTCTCTTGCATTCTACATAATGTTTTTAAAGTCCATCTTCTATAATAAGAAGCAACACAGTAATCATTGTAGATCACCTCGTACTGTGGTTTTATATGACTTTTTTGTTTCATATTTTTATAGGAATTTGTTTTGTTTTGTCTAAGTTTTGTTTTTCCCTCTAATACAGAAAGGATAGAAATACACGTAGAGATTCATGCATGTGTAGCTGTTCACACTCTCACTGTTTGACTATCTACTTTGTATGCTTTAATTTTGTAACTTGAACAACTATTTCTAAGAGGATAATATGTAATTTATTAACTAGTGATTTCTTATTGTTTATCTTTTTTTTGGAATT